>NQII01005585.1:134247-155275 GCA_002778355.1 Clitarchus hookeri
TCGTATTGGCTAGGCAGCTGGCTGGCGAATACGTCACCACGCGCTGATTGGCGAACGGCGTTCCGACATGTTGCCGGCTAGCGACGCCATTTTGCTGGCGTGTCCGACTGGAGTTTGCATTAATAAGCGGTGTTTCGTCCTCTGCATTATTAACGCTCGGCTTCGCCTATTATGCAGAAATTGTTCGTTTTCGTGCGATAATTTCCGTTTCAGAGCTATTATTGTAAATATTTGGTTATAGAAATTTTAAAATTTTTTTGGTTGTTTTAATACTTTTGTAGCTGATTTTCACTGCGTCTTATTTCCTGCTTGCAAAAAATGCAGAAACTCATTGTATGTTCCTGAATATCACAACTAGCAGTTAAGAAACATGTAGAATAAAGCACGAAAATATTAAACAACTCTTAAAATGTGAATTTTCTGTATTCGTCCATAGTCAGTAGTTACTCTGAATCCAAGATTATGACACGAAAACGAAGAATTTCTGCAAAAGCAGCGAAGCCGGGCCTACTTAGCGCTGCCTTCCTGGTTGGTGAGTTACGTTGCCGTGTGATTGCAATCCACTTTATTTCACGAACCCTCTAAAGGTACCCCAATTATACCCACATACGAAAAGGAAACACACTTCAGGCGAAGTACGAATAATATTCTCAATACATCATTCATATTATAAATGCTTCTCCCGAACCCTAGGCTTTTCCACACTACTCTATCTCGTAGTTTACCGGTTTGAAGCATACGAAACTAAACTGAAGAGCCAAAAAAACTGGTACACCTGCATAATATCGTGTAATATCGTGCAGGGCCCCCGCGAGCACGCAGAAGTGCCGCAAGACGACGTGACAGGGACTCGACTAATGTCTGAAGGTATTCAGGAGGCAATTCACACCATGAATCCTGCAGGGTGGTCAACAAATCCATAGAAGTGTGAGGCGGTGGAGATCTCTTCTGAACAGCACATTGCATGGCGTCCAAGATATGCTCAATAATGTTCGTGTCTGGTGATTTAGATGGCCAATGGAAGTGTTTAAAGTCAGAAGAGTGTTCCTGGAGCCACTCGGTAGTAACTCCCGACGTGTGGGGTGTCGCATGTTATCGCTACCTCAGAGATGCTATGTACCATCTCTCGTGCGCCAACTGTAACACCGCGTTCAAACTCACTTAAATCTTGATAACCTGCCACTGTAGCAGAAGTAACCGATCTAGCTGCCGACCGCATCGTGTTACTCTGATTGGTACCATACGTCTGTAATTTGCATACGCACGCCTATACCAGTTTTTTTTGGCAATTCAGTGTATTATATGCACCTGTATTGCACTTAGCTTCATATACTCAAGCAATAAAATGATGGATTCATCGCTTAAAGTCCCATAGTTACACTCAGCACGACGGAAACACTGCATGCCAGTTCAGAGCCTAGCGCGTAGGGGCGATGAGGCACTAGGTACGCGTGTAAGTGTCGCCCTTACGTCTCGCTTGCTTCTGAGCCCCAAACGCGCTAGAGAGGTCCAAGTGACTACGCCTGGCCAGCGATACTTAACGTTATTGGACTCTTGTTAAGCGGAAAAGCGTGTGACAGCCACGCTCCAGGTATCACGGCATTCTGTCTTCGTTTCCTCTCAGCCTGGTTAAGATGGCCGCCTGGTTGAAGGGATTTTGCACGCCTGAGGCCTAAAAGCGTGGGAGCGATAGGGGCGACCGAGGCATGCGCATCAACCCTCTCGTCGCCTCTACGCGCAAAGAACTGAACTGGCGTGCAGTCTTGCCGTCGAAAACGCGCCTTTATGAGACTTTCAGTGAAGACCCTACCGTTTTATGACGTACTAATAAAAATATCGGTTTGATGCATGTTGCTATTCCTTTTTTAATGTTTTTTACCGCAATATTCATGCCTAAAAATGATGGTGAAAACACCCGTTCGAGCCGTTTTCACTATCACAAAAACATGCTCTAGAGAGAAATGGAGGAACTGAAAAACGTATAGAGACGCGTAACGTTTCTTAAATGCTATTCGTAAGCAGACCTCACTCAGACACGCTGGACTGTTTAATAACAAAACGTTTTCTGCTGTAGCTCTGCACACCCAGTCGGCCACTCAATGCTCTGAATTTATATACTGCCCTGATAGGAGCCTCATGTTGTGGCAACAGTGTAAATGTTACAAGAACAATAATATTCTTTTATCTCTAAACTGTCAGTAAATAATGTTGCTGCTAATGTAATTTACTCTTATGCTATTAATGTAACTGTAATACGAACTATTTTTGTAACAGTGTTACATCCTGACTGTAATGTCCACATTAAGGAGGTGTTTATGTTGCGGCAAAACAAATGTTGTCTTGAATTGGTTTTTAACACTTGTGTTAGAGATTTTCTTTTATTTACTTTGATTTAAAACTGCATTCCAATGTAAAAAAAATTACGTACAATTATTTTGTCACAAGAAGGAGTATTACCTATGAAGAAAAGATATTTTGTGGTGAGTGAGTGTGAGGGAAGGGGGGGGGGNGAGAATCGTTCATGTGCTTTGTGTGCATGTTGATCGCCATTTCACGAAACCCAATATCTTATAATTGTAATTAAGCAGTTACATGGAGCAGACAACTGTACGCAATTAAAATTGTCATATCACGATAGCACGTTAACCACTTGCAGTAGAATACTGAAAAGAAAAAAAACACCATTGACATTCTAATTTCTTCTAGTTTTATTTTCATGATGTGAATAGGAACTGTTACATTTGAGAATGTGTAACTTGTTTCAAGAAATACACGTTCAAAAATTATTAAAACCTGTGTCTGGGCTGCAATGGTGAGCCCTTATCTAACCTTCTCTTCTGTGTAACAAGCACATCGACAGCACCTTCCATTTCCCAAATTTTCGAGGTTTAAGTTTCAGGTGATTTAGCCCGTATGTTAATATTTGGCCACACGTAAACTGATCTGCAGGATTTGAAAGCAGATCTAGGTCACAATTTGTTTTCATTCTACGCTTTCAAATTTTTATATAGTGGACCAATTTTACGAGGTTATCGCTGTTCACTTGTGTCCGCCATTTTACAATGTCAGGTCCGTGTAAACTGGTGGTGGCTGTACATTACTTTAACGTTGCAGTAACACGTAACGTTTTATACTTACCTGCAATTTTTTTAGCGTAATACAACATTTGGTTGCGGCCAAATTACTTAGATGCTTTGTTAACGTTAACACTTCAACAGTGTATTCGCATTACAGTAAAGTAAGACTTTGTAAATGGTTAACATTTATAAGTTGTTATAAATTTTTTGTTTATTTACGGAGACTTTTACAGAGTTGTAGAGTTTATTTACGGATAGGCACTCCGTAATGACGAATAACGGAAATGAGCTCCGTAAATGTAAAATGCGGAAGCTCTTCATTATTCTCATGGCTTCGACTCTGAGACACGAACAATGCAGATGATACGTGAAGTGTATAACGTCCCATCTTCACAATACTACTCCCGTGTAAAATAGTATGTGAGTGGCGAACCACTCATGGAGAGCAAAGTCGTTTATTCATGTTCAATTCCGTTACGGGGCATATTTCCTGTATACACAGTGAAACACCCGTATAACGAAAATAAAAAAAAAACTTTGTGACCTCGTTTTATAAACCGCAAATATTACAAACTCTCCAACACGACTTGAAACTGTGTTCACGAAAAACTTCATGTAAATGTGTGGTAGGTGAGTGGTTCGAGTTAAACATTGTTGTTTTTTTTCATTCGTGTTCAAATCCCACTCACTACAAAACAAAATATTTAAACTTTTTTTTTTAGTTTCTCTGTTATACACAGTGAAATACATTACGAGAATAACATGATTGGAAACTGAGAGGTACATACGTCGTCCAATAGAAAGTGTTGGGCAGGAAAAAAAAAAAAATTCTGGTTCAAATCCCGCTGCGTGTCAACATATTTTAAAAATTTTTAACAATAATTTTTATAAACTGTGCGTCTCCCGCATAACGAAAGTAAAACGTTTTTATTATTACCCCTTTTTATAAAGAGCAGATTAAAAGAAAAATATGCAAGATTGTGGACACTTTCCGTGAATTCACGGAGATTTATGTAAAATTTACGGAGAGCACGTTATTACAAAAAATGAAGATACCGTTATTTAACGTAATAGTTTGTAACCGGTATTTCCCATAATTTTACGAACATTTTTTTCTAACAGTGTAACTTTGCCACAACATTAGATTTTACTACAACATAAACGTTCAAAGAAATGGCTCGATGGTAATTTTTGTTGCAACAAAATTACACTTTTTTGTGTGCATCTAATGAACGGTCATATACACTGTTTAAGGACATAAAATAAACAGGTTTTTTTTTAAAGTCTAGCTTCTTATACGTAAGCTAGTGAAATGTTCGAATCCTATTTCCTGATCATGCCACAGTGGTTCGAGTGCATGTAGAGTTCAGAATTATACACCCTACGACCTTTCGCACGTGAACGGATAAAACAGAATCCGTTCCCGGCAGCGGTGACGGCCAGCATGAAAATCAATGTATTTAAATGAGGAGGCTTGCCCGCAGGCAATGTCCGAGGGTCATGCATAAAGTCATCTCCAAACAACTTGCTATCCGAGGGAACACGTGGCTTTATCTCGACGAATCGGTTATCGTTACGATATCCAGCTGACGAATGCACATGCATCTTGTTGGCGACTTACGCACGTGGTGCAAAATACACGATTCGTCCTGCTGGTTGGTTTATAATTCCTAACGTAACCCGAGGGGCGGTGGTGGCTGAGCGGTCAGCCCGCTCGCCTCCCGCCAAGGCGAACCGGGTTCAATCCCCGGCCGGGTCACTGTGCCGCATTTTCGCGTGTGGGAATCGTGCTGGACGATGCCGCTCGTTGGCGGGTTTTCTAGTGGATATCCCGTTTCCCCCGCCCTTGCATTCCAGAACTGCTCTATACTCACTTCAATCACCCTTTCAAGACCTCGCTGTTAAGAGCCGCCCAAATCTCTTCACTCACTCACTTGACTTAACCCTTTCATGCCAATTGTAGACAATCGTCTACGCGTTGCACAGGGAGCTTATATTTGACCTGTACTGTACTCGTCGGGACTCAGTGCCAATTATCTTCACCATGAGTAGCTGATTCCTAAACGGTGTTACTACTCAACGATATGATTGGTTTATATTACTGTCACCGAACACAAAGCCTACAGCTTAATAGTTCTGTTAACGAAACAAGTTCTTTGCCAGCTTAAGTGAAGCATACATCATAATTATGCATAATTTGCAACACCAGAAACCGTGAATTAAAGTGGCAATGAAGCGGTTAAAGCGAACGTTGTGTTGTGAGCTTGCAGTATTGTAGTTTTGTAAAGAGTCGAGTGTACTACTGTTATGTTGTAAAAAAATGTTGCAGTATTCATTTGGGTACACGATGGAATTCAGACATCTATATTTGAGTTTTAAACTTATATTAGGTATGGAGTTAAAACCGTTGTATTTTTACAAACAGTTATTTAATAAAATATTTGCCATCATAATTTTTTTAACACTTTAAGTAATTTACAGAAAATTTTGCAGTACTTTGTCGTGTAATTAATAAATCTAACGTTGCATACAAGGAAATAAGTACAGCACACTTCATCATGCCTATTATAAACGCGGGGTAACATATTCCATTTTGCATGTTGCATATAACATGTCGTAAACACACAATATTAAACTCGTAGAATTGCAAAAAAAAAAAAAGTTAACTGGTTATCAAATAATGGTTTGTAAAACGTAAAACAAATTTTTTTACTGTATTGAAAAAACAAATGCGTGATCCTACGGATGAATATTGCCTTTACAACATTTCGTGATCTGGGAGAAGCTTCTGTAACTTGCAGTGGATGTTTTTTCCTACCACAGTGCCAGTATTAAAAATAGGATTTCATTGTAAACCACATACTGGTTGATATCGCAAATTATTCACTCATAGCTACTACAATTTTCTTCCCAGACAATGAACATGTGGTTAGTGTATGAGCTCATGTGTAGAGCAAAACAACGTTTGAATTACATCTCCAGAATAGTTGGACGCGTGCAACGAGGGGTCATGTCGTGACGTCGAGGAACAATGATAGTTATTTTTAAGATATGGAAAGTAAGAGTGCCATCTCAGCCAACGTGATTGATGTGTCGGCCCTGTGGCGACGTGAATGATGCGTCAACCCTGTGCCGACCGCCCTCTTGTAAGTATAAATCCACGTGAGTTACGAGACTGCAAAAGGCCGCATTGTCAAGCATACTCCACAACCTTGCATCGTGCCAGGTACATAAATAATTCTGCCCGACATCAAACTGGATTTATCTCCGCCGACTGCGTGATATACAGACGAAAGCGAAAGTTGCACGAGACACAGAAGTTCTCGAAGTATAAAAAACGTAGCTAAATACAAGATGAATCAGATTTATGGCGGTCAAATGCATTCTCAAGAACATTCAGTGAAAATGACTATCTGAAGCGGCGTCGATTATGATCCTTTATCTAGCCATTTGTAGTTATGTAGATGAGGTATTTTCAGAACCACTGGGTACATGTGTGTTCGTAACAGGATACATTGTTTTGTTAGTAGTTATGTAACAACTAAATAAAATAACCTTAAATAATCCATAACAAACTAAAATTAGCTTTATCTTTCTCTTATAAACGACACTATGTAATAAAACCGAAAAATATTACAACGGAAACCACCATGTAAATGTATCGATATATATCTTCAATTCGTACTAATAGTTAAAATGGTTCATCAAATATATAACACGACACATTTAACCTGACTAAAAATAATTATTCTCGCTGTGGTCTCTCTTCACCTCCACACTGTACAACGAAGGGATGATAGTCCCCAGTACGTACCTGGGAGCACTCCGAGAAACCTACATATTCGCGATGCATTCACGGCAAATAGTACAACGTAACGAATACGCTCGGCCGCCCGTAGATGTCTATGTTCACACACTCCATCGCAGCAGTATTTTCCAATTCTCGGCTTCTTTGCAACATACTTCACCAAGTTTCTAAACTGCTACAGTCAACATACACGCTTCTAAAATCCATGCTCACCTTGAGTGATTAGAAGGCCACCAATTCTCGTCAGGTTTTTCGATACCTTCATCTCAAAGTTAACGCACAATGATAATGTCGAAACATTTCTTGGGAGGGAAACGTTCTCCGATTTTTACACAGTCAGAGTTGCACCCTACATAGGATGTGTATAGAAGAGTACCCCAAATTTTAAGGTCTATAATATCAAAACCAAACAACCTATAACCTTGATTGATCAATCAAATGAACCGTGGAACCGTGAAATTTGTTTACAATACATTCACAAATGTTCAATGTGACCACTATGAGCAGCCCTAACATCTACGCGATAATCAAACTCGTTCCACGCTCTTGTCAGCGTCTCCTACAGGTTCTTTTACCAAGTATGGGTGACCCGTGCACTTCAAACCCTTACCAGAGATATCTGTCAGTGAAACATCAGTCACTCGAAGTCAGTTAAGAGGCTGTTATAGGCTGGCCATTCGGTTGAGTGAACAGAGAATCAGTGTACTCGTTGTCATGTCTAGAAACACGACAAATGCGTGCTTTTGTTTTAGACGTTAACTCGTGCTCCGAATAACAACACTTTGAAGTTTCGCACATAATAAATTACACGAAAAGTATGATAATTTTATTAAAATCCACACGTCGTTCCCGCCTTAGGCAGGGTCGGTATGGATGAGAGGAGGCCGGCTGCCCTGTCTGAGGGACAGACCTGTCACTCCAGCGGGGCCACGATGGTGCAGTGGTCAGACCACTCGCCTCCCTCCCACCAAGGCGATCCGGGTTCGGTTCCCTGCGGGGTCGCTCCTGGATTCTCGCATGTGGGAATCGTGCCCGGACGAGGCCACTTATCGTAAGGGTTTTCTCGGGGATCTCCCGTTTCCCCCGCCCCTGCATTACGGCGCTGCTCCATACTCACCTCGCTTCGCCCTCATCGACCCTCAAGACCTCGATGTTAAGAACTGCGCAAAATTTCTCCACTCCACTCTCTCCGGCTAGCCGGGAGAATGGATGAGGCGAGACGAGATGTGGGTGGAGACGCAGAAGAATGGAGATAGGTGAGGAAACAGGAGAGGCCCGAGAAAACCCTCCACGCCACTGCAGAGTCCGCTACACTCCCCACGTGAGAACCCAAAGTCCTGAAAATTTCCTTCGTGCTGGGACACAGTACCCGTCAAAAGACGTACCAATTAGTAAATTTGTTGAAATACTTTCATGGTTTAAACTTTTTGGTGCAATCTATGTTATTCGATTTCCTAATACTGTAACTCTCAAAACACATATTAGCGTGATTAAATTATTGAAATCGCTTCAATGGTTTGAAAAGATTAAATAAATATAAAATGATCGTACACATTTAATGTTAAAGGTTATGGAGATACAATTATTTTACAAATAGTTTGGTGTTATATTTTTATCATTGTTTTTGTGTATACACTTGAAAGAAAAGACCAAACAAGAACCATAAAAATTTGCAAATAAGTTTTTTTTTGTTAACTGGATACATAATAGTATGAAAGATTAACTACAAATTCGCCAAATTTGAAAATCTAATAATGTTTCTTGCCAGTTGAGCTAGCGAGATAGAGTTTCCAACGTTAGTTCTCTTTCCATTCAAAAGATAACATTACAGGTTTGTTACCGGGAAGTTATAAATTCACCGATTACTGCCATCCGTTATGAAACATAGAAATGGAGTGGACGATTCGTGCCGTTGTTGTGTTTATAAAAGGGGGGCGGGGAGGGAATAAATTACCGAATATTATGTGGCAAATTATTGGAATGAGTAGGTGCAACAAAATACAACGGGAAAGTGCAACACATCTGGTCATTTCTAAGTCATGTGTATCAAACATATAATTTTGGGAAGTCAGGTATATAATAAATAATGTGAAAACAATTTATTAAAAAAACCAACAAGTATTTGTATGCTACAACATTTGTCAGTAAAATTTCCTTTAAATATATATCAAACACATCCACCATGTTTTCTTATTTATGTTATTGTTCACGTCATATGTCATGTAAAGTTGGAGTTTTCATTTGTGTATTGCGTTGTCCTAAACTTTTGAGGTTGACTGCAGTACATCACGCTATGGCATAGCTACCTCTCTACTCATTGCCCGGTGCGCCTTTCTGAAGCTGGACAATAAAAAACAATTCCCAACAAACAGCAATCGTTTCCACACGTAAAAAAGACGTTCATAATTTTGACAGCAAATGTGTGTTGTGCAATTAAGAAGCTTTGCAAAGTTTAAGGCGTAACCTATTCACAGGTATCGCCAATTTACAACGCTAAGAAACGACATTTAAATAATTTTCGCTTGTAGTCACTAATTTTTTCTATTTCAGTTTTAGAGTGTGGGAAATAGTGATGAAGAGAAATCCTGCAATGGCATAGAACTGCGTTAATATAAACAATGAGTCTGATTTCAGCTGAACCATTGTTTTCAAGTAGACAAATTATAGACTTATGTGTACGAAGATAATGTCACTTTACTTCGAGGCCAAAACCCAACAGTTGAAAGGATACACGAGCAGATGTGGTTTCGAATGGTCAAAAGGCGCGGACGTGTTTATAAATTTCTGTTGAAATTCACAATGTTGTCAGATTATCGCAAAATTGTCGTAATAGCTTTTTTATTATAACCACTTAAAAAAAAAAATAATAATAATTAAGCAGTGTTTCAAAATAGACACCACTTCTATATTAGGTTTCATTTCAAAAACTTAGTAGAAAAATTTATAAAAAAAAGTTAAACATTTTGCAGTTATTTCGCTATGTGAGGCAATCATTTGATTACCAATAATATATGTAATTAAGTGATTACCAGTCTATTAAAAATAAACTTTTTTAATTAAAGGCAGCAAAACTTCCGTACATAAATATTGCGAGCAAAGTTATTAGAAAATATTTAAACTTGTTTTATTCACACCATAATAATCAATGGATGACCAGCTGCTACTCTGTCATCACTGCGTATTATTCAAGTAAGTAATTGAAAAGGGCATATAATTTAAATCGCCAGTGATTATTGAAATAAAAGCTTATTATAATCTAAATATGGCTTGCTTATCGCACAGTTTATTTTAACCAAATACGTTTTTTTCAGTGTCATATATAATGTACATTTTGTAATTGTTGGTTGTTAACTACTCCGTTTAGTAGCATTATGCTAGTTTGGAATGGGTCACAAACTTAATTAATCCACAGATAATTTTTCAAACCACAATCTTATCCTTTGGCTATATGGGATTCGAAACCAGGAGTTTATGTTTCGCGGTAACGCAAGGAATGTCGCTCAGAAAATATAGACCAAANGCTATATGGGATTCGAAACCAGGAGTTTATGTTTCGCGGTAACGCAAGGAATGTCGCTCAGAAAATATAGACCAAAGCAAATATAGCTATTTCATTCGAATAAATTACTACCAAACCAGCACTAAAGTATTTCAGATAGAACAAAATTGTTAGGGGTATAATTAGGGACAATTCGATTTTAAGTGGAGGACAGATATCAAAAATCATATTACTGATATTTTGTACTGTTGCTGAAAACGAAGCCAGAAATTTTATCACGCTTTCGAAAAAAAACAGGGTATCGAAATAGCAAAACGATATGTAATTTATCAATGCTTTATGGTTTTTTTAATGCCCATCGATATACGAGAAGGGAAGGAAAAAATCGCATTCTTCTACTGCATTTAAGGTATGCGTGACAACGCTTCGTACAACCATTGTTTGTTCATTAGCTTTGGCCTTTGTGCGAAACTGTATTTCCTTTTATGTCGCGTGCACACGATTCTGTCACTCATAAATAATAACTCTTTTATCATTGGCACAGGGTTCTCTTGGCTGTATGAAAAGAGGTATTGCCTGATCGCAAAAACAACAACAAACGGGGTGGTTTTATTCATCCAATTACGGAAAAAATGAACAAAACTTAATTTTTAAAGATTTTTACTGTCACTACGCTGCCTAAATAATGAGAAAATATATAATTTTAGTTGATAATAATTAACAGTCCCAACGTCTGTCGTTTTAAACGTCGACCACATGAATAACAGAGTAACTCCTGCGTGTTTTATAATTGGCACACATCCCTGTTATTTGCGGGGTTATAACTCACGCATTTGTTTTGGCGGAATCTCGCAAATAACCAAAAAAGATATTATCTGTAAAACAAAGCTAAATTAAATAGTTTTCGTTACAATTTAACACAGCATTTTCCCATTACACACAAGGGAGTTAATTACTGGTTATTCATTTATTTTAGTAATTGTTGGTTTCTGCCGTAGCGACCTGTTATTATTTTTTTATAGTTTCTGTATGTAATCAAGGTATCATAAAGGTCGACGTGAAAATTCCTTACAAAATTTCTTTGACGGATATACTAGATAATTTCTTGAGATGAACTTCCTAATTACAAGATATCTGTCGTGAATTTCACACGTCGATATAATTAGCGTTATTATTGATTTAAAAATTACTTTCTCCATAAGGAGCGGAAATATATTATTAGAGGACACAGTCAGATGAAGGAAAGTACGTCATACATGGACACCCCAGCTTCGTACTGTATTTAGATCCCCCCCNTAGATTTCTGAACGAATGCAATCACATAAATAGCCAAGGAATTTTGTTGCGTTTCTAGATTTCTTTACTCAACCAGATATTTTGTTGTTGCTAATAAATATATATTTAGCCCTATACGAACGAGCGTTTTGTAGGCTGCAGCAAACATTTCTCTGAATGTGTCACGTTCTCCTACACGCTACGAAAAAGAAATAGTAACAATTATTATTAAAATTAATATAACATGATCATGAAATAAGGTAAGTTGTTGTTGAAAATTGGCCCCCAATATTGTCTAGGCATGCTGAGAAGGCGCGAATGGCCGTCCTTTTCTCACCGCACAATCGCCGTAACTTTACCACATTTGTTAAGGGCGCCGTCTGCCTGGAGATACATTGTGTCCCCAAGGCCTAGAAACATGGCAGCTATAAGGACGAGCTAGCCACTCGCAAAGAACGTCTGGTCGTCTTTACGAGCAAGGCACTCGACTGGCGTGCAGGCTTTGTCTCATCAACTCGCCTATATAGGAATTTCAGTGACTGTACGTTGTAATAATAAAGACAAAGGTACGCCGTGTGTCTCCTTAGCTGTGCTAATTAGTCTGCACTCAAAGCTTCAAACGTACAAATTTCTTGTTGAACACCAGTACACTCTATCGCGGTTTCTACACACTTTTTGAGTAGAACCTTTGAAAAACCGCCCCATTAATTACGTGCTTGGTATTTTTAAAAATATAATAACTATCACAAGCGTTATATACTTGTGATAACATAAAAGCACCTTTCTTTTTTGGTTAAATTGAACTTTTACTTATATTATCTCCATACATTAATATATCTCAATTCAATTAATGTCAATAAACGCAGGGGTAAAATTGGCGTGTTGATAACGCCTAGTAAGAAATAGTTCTTAGGCAAAATGTCATTATACTGAGTGCGCACGAATGCGGTGCGCTGTCCCTTTGGTGTAATTCTCTTGACTAGGTTTAGCTTTGTTAGCGCGAGGTGGAGGAATATCATGGAAGTAGAACTTTATCAGGGTTTCAGACAATTTTAAAGTAGCCGTAAATGTATTATGTAAGCTTTTTTTTCACTTTAAAAAATACGCAATGGAGACGTAAACAGAAAACAAAAGCTAGTTTTCGGAAATGAAATTTTTTTTAAAGCAAAGCGTAAGGATTTAATACTTTGAAATGTTGAGTAGATTTTAAAAGACAACTACGCAACTACAGCTCCCTGTTAGGTGCTTGATAGTCGGCACCTTCAAATAAATAATCTTATCGGTAGTAAGTTCCCAGGTTTTGTATAAGATAAGGTCTACACTGAGAAAACAGTCAGCAAAATATTGGTTTGAATAGGGCCAAAAATATATTTACTTTACCCAACTAAAAATGTTATTGAGTAAACAAAACCTTCAAATGCAACATAATTAATTTTGTTTCTCTAACAAAATACATGCTTGAATAATTTAAACCTCTTTGTCGGGCCAAAAATTAACTACCCAGTCAACAAAATATCTTGTTGAATCAACTGTATATATTTATTTGGCTACTCGTGTGATTTCCTTCTTTCAGAAATATAGATCCAGAGTTTGTTTGCAAAGTAGGAAACTAGGTTTTTTTTTTAGTGCATTTATTGATGCTTAATAATGGTAAAGGCATTATTATGAAATCAGTTAAACGTGAAACTAAAAAGTAAAATTGTAAAACTTGTCTAGTGTTTTACTTATAAGTATTTTAGAACGTTGCAAGTTCGAACATATTAAGTTTAGCTGTGGTTCCTACAGCGTAGTGCTCGGTCGCTCACGCTTTAGGTTCGAATCTCGGTTAGACTTATATTCGTTTTTCATATAAACAGAAACAGTTTCATTAACGTAGAGCTAAACACATATTTATTTTCATCAATCCAATCTTATTTTTTTAGGTAACCAAAAAACAAAAAAAAAAATAAACAATTAGATCACAACAACCAAATAGTTCATTGCCCCTAAAAAAACAATTAATTTGGTTACGCCAAACAAACTTTGTTCGATCAAACAAAATTATTTTCTCTGCGTAAGGAAGTAATTAAAACGGCAGTGAAGTGATTAGCGTTTTGTATGAGAGAATGTAATGCCTGTGTTTGCAGCATGGTATGTGGTAAGTGTCTCCACACTTCCATTGCTGTTTAGGAAGTTTGCTTTTAAAACTGTTTACAGTTTAGTACACACGGTTATCAATTGGTCCCCATCTTCACCCCTGGTGTAATGTCAGCAAGATCTTGTACAAGCTGAGCCACGCTTGTGATTTACTTTCACGCACATTGGGTTTTCTTCCGCCATATGTAAAGTAAACGTTGCCATTGACCTTATCACTTTATTCAAGCTTCGGTCGAGTGACGCTGTAAAATCATTGCAATAGTAAATATTTAACTAAGTTGCTGGTTCTAATATATATATATATATATATATATATACAGGATGATTCTAAAATCATGGGACAAACATTGAGGGGTGGTAGAGCTCACTAAAACAAACAATTATTGTATGGGAATATATGGGCGGAAGTGGCGCATTGAGGCACTAACACAAAAATAACACATGACATGCAAAACATTGTTTATTTACAACGTCGCCGCTAAATGCCTATTTACAGCAATGTTTATAACAATTGCTCAAAATTGCTACCGCAGACAGTAATGCAAGCTTGGTAGCGTCGGTGGAGTGATTGGCGAACAGATGCAAATACGCCGGGTATTTCACGCACGCGTGCAGCCGCACAGGATAGTAGAGCGACGAGGTCTTCAATGAAATCAACTGGAGTCTCGTAAATGAGAGATTTCAAATGCCGCCATAGGAACGAATCGAGACTCGATAAAAAGGCATTTAGCGGCGACGTTGTAAATAAACAATGTTTTGCATGTCCTGTGTTATGTTTNGATAAAAAGGCATTTAGCGGCGACGTTGTAAATAAACAATGTTTTGCATGTCCTGTGTTATGTTTGTGTTTGTGCGTCAACGCGTCACTTCCGCCCATATATTCCTATACAATAATTGTTTGTTTTAGTGAGCTCTGCCACGCCTCAAAGTTTGTCCCATGATTTTTTAATCATCGTGTACGTATATATATATATATATATATATTAATATATATAAATTAATAGCATGAAATACTTTCAGTATTCACAAATGATTAGCTAACCCTTTACAAGGGAGCATGCCAACAAGTGTGCCCGTTTTATATATATATATATGGATAGATAGATAGATAGATAGATAAGGCAGTGACATTTTTCAAAGGTTGATTTCGAAAGTGCTCGATTAATGGTGAATTGCCTTAAGTCTTTTCAATCCTTCAGTTGCTTACCTGGAATATCTGTAGATAAGAAAACCTTCTGCCTTCCAACATTTTACAGATTTCACGCCAGTAAATTGAGTTCAGTTTTTTCCCGTCTTCCCGCATTCGTGTTAGCTTTGCCATCGATAACATTTCATTGGGCGGTTGACGAGTGTCCATAACCGTGGATTAATTGAAAATGAAGGAGACTTTTCATCTGCAAATTGCACAGGTTCTAGTGATCNAGATAGATAAGGCAGTGACATTTTTCAAAGGTTGATTTCGAAAGTGCTCTATTAATGGTGAATTGCTTTAAGTCTTTTCAATCCTTCAGTTGCTTACCTGGAATATCTGTAGATAAGAAAACCTTCTGCCCTCCAACATTTTACAGATTTCACGCCAGTAAATTGAGTTCAGTTTTTCCCGTCTTCCCGCATTCGTGTTAGCTTTGCCATCGATAACATTTCATTGGGCCGTTCANGTGTTAGCTTTGCCATCGATAACATTTCATTGGGCGGTTCACGAGTGTCCATAACCGTGGATTAATTGAAAATGAAGGAGACTTTTCATCTGCAAATTGCACAGGTTCTAGTGATCTGAGCCTTTTCCGTGTGGGTAACCTCAATTGTGAAAGATTTTACGTAATTGTAAAATAGTAGTTTAATGATTTTGAATCATGATTTTATTATTTCGGTATAAATAAACCCATTAAAAGAAGCACTATACGATGACTGGAAGATTAAAGTTATATGAGGTAAATTTATGCAGGCCAGGAGAAATTAGCACCGCAGATCTAATCTCATTTCAAATAAAGATTCCTATGTTTCTTTACAGATAATGTGTACATTGTAAACAAAATTGTTATCCCGTGCAGCGCTAGCTATGTCTGAGGTTCTTAAACCTTCAATTAAAATTAAAATTAAAGGCACAAAAGTTAAAACGAAGTTAAGAACAAATGATTGTAGTCTTTGTGTAGAGTACAATACGGTGACACTCGTCAATACAGCTCGTGTATATCTCCTGTATGTATGGATATTATTTTGTGGAAACCTCATCTTGCACATTAAACGCCAGTGAATCTCGCCCTTACTATTACCGAGCGTTGCAGACACCATGCAGTTACAGGAGACGAGGTGAGGCAGTAGGTTGGAAGGGAGAGGACATAACGCGCGTTGCTGAGTTGTGTACCTTCGCGTCGCCTGGAGCCCACCTGGTGTACCTCACCGCAGTTGTTTGCGCCTGCCGCCACTGGCTAAAGGAGCAGCACCGTCGTGTAATTACGCTCGTGGTCTCGCGTCTACGTGTGTGCGCGCGCGCGCGTTCACTTGCCGAAGGGGCGCACGCTCATAAAACATGCAACAAAGTGGCTTCCTCGCCCGATGAAGAAAAGGCGGTGCTCCTGAGAGTTAGTAGAGGGAAAGAGGGGATTCTGCGCCATTCAGCCGAGCTAGCCGTCTCTCTTCTTTTCAAATCAAAAACATCTCTTCTTTTCCACAAAGCTCTCTGGTTTAATGCGGCCCCCTCATTTCTTTGGGAATGTAAACAGCGTCTGGAAGCTTGCTACAATTAATTGAGTCTTGCCCCTAATGCTGTGGAGAAAGAGGCCTGTGCGACAGAAGTTTCTTTTTTTTTACTCTCGTTGGGAGTGCCACCGGCAAACGAAAACGGGTGGCTTCAAAATCCCAACAAGGAAACGTCTCCTTCTTTTTATTTTTTTTTAGAGATTCTCTTTTGCGGCGAGCAGAGCAGACGTGCGAACGTCGTTTTTAAGGCGCCCGAGGGTAGAGCTGAAAGCGTTTCTTCACAGAATCGCGGTCCTTCCAGCGACGTTTCGCAATCAGAGGATGGTTCACTTTTACTGCCACCGAAGACAAGCTAAAAGTGAATCTCCGATAAAAGCCACTGCAGGAATACCTGTTATGCCATTCTCTGGTTTTCGACCTACCACCATCTTATTAGTCGATGATACGACAGGCACGAGTACTTTGAAATGTTAATTAATGTTCATCACCATCCATCATAATTATTAGCGAATGAACAAGTGAGGTTACTGAGTTCAGACTGAATTGTTTTTGCTTATGTGACTTGCTTGGTACATCGAGATATCATATGTGATAATCGCTTTTCTCTGGACTCATTTTGCAATGTGGAATTCGAAATTACGTTTGATTGTTTTGTTGGTCCTCAGGAAAAATATAAATTTTCTTTCTTCTTTCGAATATACGCAACGAATTTCAAACACTGCCCATACTTAGCGCACATTTTATGTTGGTTATCAACCAACATTTCATTATGTGAGAGAACGTATGGAACAGTTTGTTCATTTAAGGAATTAGAGAAGCAGTTATGTTTCATCAAAATATATCAAGATGACCTAAATTTCAAAACACATAGCGGAAGAACATTTTCGCAACTGCTGATTGTTTGTAATCAGCTAAATTATAGATTTGTAAGTGGCCTCGTGAAATAACGAACGTTTATTTCAATTTATGCTAAGATGTTAAGCAAGGGTATGTAATCTTATCCATCGTGAAGAAGAGAGAGAGAGTGTAGGGTCACGAGAGATTTGTTAAACACGTACCGTACACTACGTGGTTGAGTGGTACCGTCGTTTATAAATAGCACTGCGGCTTGCAGGGCTGTGGGGCGATGCTAATTAGTATCATGCAATTAGTAAATACAGAACTCAGCTCCTGTGCGCAGACCATCGGTCGCTGTAATCCCACCCTCTCCCTTCCTAAGCATAGTCGCCAGGCGTGCAGTCTCCTCGCCTCATTTACGACGGCATGAGCCTTTAACACACGTCGCTGCGATCCTGCGGCGACTGCAAGCAACTGCATCGCTTCTCGCCTTTATAAAAATAATTTCCTAGGCCAAAGTAAGTACTAGCTCATTTGACCTACTTTCGTTCAAAGCTCGATCATACGTGTGTTTCCTCGTAGCTGACAGTTTCAAGCAGGCCCATACTTTAAGGACCTTCGTACTGAAGAATTTTAAAACCCCTCAAGGTCACATATGGCCTTAAGGGACCATTGCGACAGCAATGGGAAATAGAACAAACAAGCTCCGTGAGTGTTCTGCTTTATTAGAATTTTAAGCAATTAAGACTCTGTTTTACAGAAGAATAAATATCGTAATCAGAACGCAACTTACTGAGATTTTTGCTAGCTTTGATACTTTTGAATGACCAGATTTATGTTTCAATAACCAAAACAACGAATGTGCAACAAAATATTGACACTTACATTTCTGTAGCCAGAAACGATTTATCGTTTAAATATTCCATAGTTTTGAAAACATTTTTGTAGACACAATTGCATACATTGAGACTTATATGACAACTAAGGAGGCTCTTTATGTTGGCTCCAAGCGACGAGCAGTGTTACAATACAAATAAAAATATATTTCAATATTATTCAATATTTTTTTGGTCATGCCTGTTAATAGCATTTGAAGAAGCTTTTCCATGCGAGGATTTGTTCCGGTTTTCGGGTTGCCGTATCTCATATGTGGTTATTAGAACGTTAAATTAACTAAAACAAGAAACATTAACTTTGACGAAGTTTCACGAGTACTCACCCGTATTGGTGAAAATACATTTTGGGAGAAAAAATACGTCCTGCAAGTGTAACGAGGCTCATTGCCAGGATAAACGATTTGGTCTCCTCTTGTGATTACAAGACCTAGGGAGCCGTGGTAGTGTAGAGGCTAGAGTTCTCATCTCACACCGAGGCGAACCGTGGTTCGATTTACAGCGTGGTCGCTCCCGGATTCTCGCATATGGGAATCACACCGGACGAGGTTGCTGATCGTCGGGTTTTTTTTTTCCCGGGATCTCCCACTTCCCCCATGTCCTTGCATTCCGGCGCTTCTCCGTTCTCACCTCGTTCTGCCCTCGTCGGCTTTTCCCCATACGTCAGCACTCCACTCCACAAGGCCGAGATCTGTGAGGTGGAGTGGAATATGTTTACTGCAACTAGTGGAAGGCACTCAATGACCGCTCGCTGCTTTGTCTGGTGAGTGCGCCACATCCCCCCTCCCCCCTCCGTGGCCATATTGTGACGTCACTGCTTTCTGATTTGTCGGAACTGATCAAGCAGGTCCGATACCATGCCCTGTTTTAATAGACTGTTCTGGAAAGGCATGTGAAGGGGTAAATTCCGTATAGTGTGCGGACCTGCCGATCGGGTGAAGACGCCTGATGCATAGTATAGGGCAAGAATCTTGCTTCTTGAGTAAGTATGGGGTAAACCGGTTTTATTAAGATTTTAAATTTTTTATATTGCTAAATAGGAATATTATGAAGTAATTTTATGAGCTATAAAAATTTTATTGTAAAATCTTTAATATGTTTTATAAATGTATGTGCAATCGAGGATGAGAAATTTTGCTAAAAGTAAAGAGATTTGTCGAATTTTTGTAAATAATTAAAGATAAATTGTTAACAATTATAAAGGAGTATTAAGGGTTTTTAAAATATGTTACAACGGTTAATGGTAAAAATTAAAATTGTTTACCTTATTATAAAAGTTTTCAATTTTGAAATCAGTTTTGCAATCACCCAAGAATATTGAAAGTAATAAGGTAACTCATGTCAATAATATTGACAGTTTTTTTTATTTTGAATGTTTTTTTTTTTGTTTGTAATTTGGAATTACTCAGTTTTTTGGTGTAATGGTCACCCTAACTGGGAAGGGTTAACTATCTGGTAGTTGTTTGTTTTTTTTTTATACCTAAATGCTTATAAATTTTTATTTGTCTATTGTTAACCTTTAAAACAATGAAAACAACAAGAAGTCAATAAAATGCCAGTATATTAAATGACAGGACCATGTTTAATCAACTTTATTTAACGACAGTAATAAAATGCAGAGTTTCTTACAATTCCCGACATTTTGTGGAGGATTCTAAATTCAGGATCAAATTTGAAGATGGTTAACAGATGTTAGCACTTTACTGCGGTTGTAGGGTTTGACCTAATGGTCGTCGAGTTTGAAGCGATTTTACTTGAAATCAGTTTTCAAGTTTGCTGCTTCGTTATTAGAGACCCTGGATGTTAGGAACCATTTTTTTGAGCCAAGATACATTTATTTTACACACTAGACGTTTCATCCTTATATGTACGGATCATGAAGGTTTCAACTTAACTAAATTCTTTGCAGGTGAATCAAAAACGTTCAGCTTTAAAGAATGGGACTCCTATATATAGCCCAATTAGTTGTGACAGGTAATAACTTTATTCATGAGTCGGCTAATAAGGAAAGAAAACTGTTGGACACGTGTACGTCAAATTCTTAGGAGACAGTCAGCTTTTGCCTCTGATAAACTATCGTCTCTACTCACTAGCTTCTTGTTTCGAATTCTCGCTGCGATGTTTGCTGAGTCAAGAATGTTGGAGATATGATAAACACACTCAACTTATTACTGGGTCCAGCGCGTGAGGGATGGAGAAGGCTCCAGAGGTGAAGCTCCGTGATAGGTCGGACGCTCTGCCACGGCGGTAAACTGCTATGGCGGACGGCAGTTTTGCGCCTGGGCTACGTTCGATTGGCGGGGTGAGGGGAGGATGTTCGAAGCGGACCGTAATTACGGACCAATCACGCGACGCGGGGGGAAAGGGGGGGAGCGTGTTTGCGGGTTCGAGTGACAAATCCCGGGGCAGTGATTGATGTGGGGTTGGAGCCTATCGACTGGCGNTCGAGTGACAAATCCCGGGGCAGTGATTGATGTGGGGTTGGAGCCTATCGACTGGCGCCATCTGGCGTTGACACAACCCCTTCCCCCGGCGCAGCCTCTGTCGTCGGTGCTTCCTTCGCCGTCGGCGTGCATGTCGGATGAAGACGGACACCAGGTGTGCGTGTCCACACGTGACAATGCCTCGCGCTTTTGCCCGATGGCTGGAAGTGTTGACCCCCCACCCTCACACCCCTCGTAGAACCCTAGGCATCACCGTCCTTTGTCGCATCCCCTCCGTTCCCGCTTAGCTGGTGGTCGAGGGCCCGGGCTCGGCATTCCGTATGCGCGCGGGCATGTGAACTCCGCTCCGCTTGTCTCCT
>NQII01005586.1:0-19514 GCA_002778355.1 Clitarchus hookeri
ACTGTAAAATTAACTTTTTTCCTGTTAAAAGTGAAAAATCTGCAAAAGGGTTGCACCCCATTATTTAGACACACAAAATCTGCATAAATGTGCAACCCATACTCGGGCAAACATGGCAAGTCGGGTACCGTGTTTGTGTATACAGCGCAACTTTCAACTTGAAGTTCGTCCTGTAACTAGCTCTATCCTCTCCCATTTCCGGCTTTAAACACACACGTTAGTAATACAAGTACGTNCTGTAACTAGCTCTATCCTCTCCCATTTCCGGCTTTAAACACACACGTTAGTAATACAAGTACGTTATTGCACAACAACACGACTCAAAACTATCATTATAAAACAATGGTAACTAATTAAAAATGGCAAACGGAAAGCTATGTGAGGGTGGGGAGGGGAGGAAACAAGTGACACGTGGGCGACGCTGATAAGTAAAAGCAACAAGAAAGGGCAGCAGGGGTTGTGGCGACAAAGGACGCGGCATGGTCAATGTTCTCCCCTCTGCAGCTACTCACGCCCTTAGTTCTGTCGGGTGGAATACTGCACTGTTGCCACTTTTCAGCAGGCGGATGCCAGCCGGCGTGGCATCGACACACTCAACGGTACACTAATTAGTTTGACGTCGTAGTTTGCTGTTGCAGTGCCGATTGGCCTCTGCACTAGCACGATGAGGCCTGGCTATATTTACACGAATACAAAAATTCATCGCGGCCTATACTTGAAATATTAATTATTCCTAATTTTTCATTAAAACCTTCTAGTGTGGACTACACGCACACGGCCTATACACACCAAAATATGGTAATTCTGAAATTAAATTTAGATTTTTTGTATAAGTTTATCAAGTTTTTCAATTAGAGAACTAAATATTGTTGTGGTATGTAGTTCCCTATGTTCTACTGCTTGCCTGGCTTCTAATAAATCTAATATTTCTGTTTTAAATAATTTCTTTACTGATGCTAACAATGGTTAACTTTTATCAGAACTCATAAATTCTTATACAAACACGGCCGTATGTGTGTGCTGTTGTTAATATTATATAGTATTCACAATACTTTAATTATTTAATGTGGCGCCATCTGCAAAATGCTATCTATACGATCTTGTTAATTACACTTGTTAACAAAATGTGCTGTAAGGTGACACGTGTCGTGTGATTGCTGATGCTGTTAGTAAAATGTAACTCTCCACTGCGCTCGTTAGTATCCCCAATTCCAAGCATCGTCAAAACATGCATAAGCATACTACAGAGCCAGGCAGAAGCAAGGCAAGTGAAAGTGACAGATAAATAATGCAAGCAGAGGATGGAAGCGTTAGGCACCTCCACCGATGTTACAGCATCAGCTCATGCGACCTACGACGGTACAAGTTAAGGCAAAACACTGCTTGGAAGGGCAACACAGAAAGAGTAAAAGACTCAATAAAGCTGAGGTCATGCTATTATTTTAATTTACATTAAATAACTTTAGATTAATCTCACGAATGGCAATCCGACGTTCAGAACAATTCTAGCTTTCTCAACAATAATTCTGAGTGACTGAAAATGATAAAAGGTTTGCAACCTAGCTGCTAATAAACGCCAACTCACACACTCAACGAACTCGACACTTACCACTGTATTCTTTATGCAGACATGTAGACGGTACTCGCTAGGCTCTGATGCAGTCTGCCCGCCTGGCACAGGCTCCTGCGGCACGGCAGTAGGCTAAGACCTAGTGGTGTAACACTATCAATAGTTTCAATACTATCAGTTGCTAAACTATCGATTTTATTATAAATTGAAGTTTGTTAACAAATAAAAAATGTTTACTTAGATAGTTAATATTTCTTTATATCTAGTCTTTAGTGGGGCCGTCGAGCTTTTAAAAATACGATCATGGAGGGAAATTACAGTATTTGGCGTATGTTGGCACAACTGGCAGCCATCTGGCAACACTGGCGATAACTGATTTATGGTTATAGTAGCGTCTAGCGTGTTTGTTTACTTTTTGTAGGGTGTTGTTTACTGTTAACATTTTGGATAAGAGCAAATTTAATTTAAAAAATGAATCGTAAACGAAAGTCTGATGTGTGGAACTTTTTTGACAAGGATGTGGGTCCAAAAAAAAACTAGCTACGCGTCGTTTATGTAAGGCTGAATATAGAACATCTGGGAGCACATCGAATTTAAAGGATCATTTGTTCAGGAAACATCGCGGCGATTACAACGGGAATGACTTCGATACACCTACAGATTCAGAAAAGAATAAAGGTAGTGGAATCCGTTATTACTTAAGCACAACAAAAACATATGAAAGAAACTCCAAGAGGTACAGGACTCTTATGATTCGTATTGTTTCATATATAGCCACTGATTTTCAGCCATTCAGCGTAATCGAAGACTAAGGTTTTCGTAATTTGCTCTTGGCCTTTGACAGTAAATTTCAGATGCCTTCACGACCTACAGTGGTGAAAGTGTCACCAATTATTGGACCACGGGAAGTTAATTTTGAAAAACCTGTTCCGCCAGATTCCAAACTTTGCATTGACCAGTAATATGTGAACTTCTGTTAACACACAGGCTTACGTTACTGTAACTTGTCATTTCATTTCGGGTTTTGAAATAAAAACTGTGGTTTTGGCTACCTGCTCATTCCTGGTAGCCGCCCAGCAATTAACATTGCATCTACCATTGATTCCATTCTTCTGGAATTTGGAATCGAAGGGAAAATAACTTGCATTATTACAGACAATGCTAGCAACATGAAAGCCGCTGTACCTTTGGTCAAAGGACAACCTCGACATGTACCGTGTACAGAGAAATTAAGCTTTATTCAGAAAGAACAATCCCAATCTGTGCTGGAATTACTTCAAGAAGTTCCCGCTCGATGGAACTTCTGCATTCCTTGTGCTACAAATTATTCTAAAGTTAAAAGATGTGTTAACTTGTGCTCTTGCTTCCTTGTCATATTCCGCAGAATCCCTCTCCAGGGAAGACATTTAGATTATAGACGAGGCCATATTAGTGTTACAACCTTTTTATGAGGCAACCGAAAACTTATCTGGTGAGACTTACACCACTATTTCCTGTGTGATACCTACCATGAAAGGTATTGGTCTGCAGCTAAAGGAAATAGAGCGCAAGATAAATAGCGACTGTGGTAAGAAACTGAGGAAGGTATTGGTGAAAGGAGTAGAAAAAAAGACTATTTCCTTACGAGGAGCGCACTGTCTGCAAGATAGCCACTCTAGTTGATCCTAGTTTTAAGAAAAAAGCTTTTCGAAAAATTAGCAATACTACCAATGCATGTGATCAGATCGTAAGAGAAATCAAAGGTGAAATGAAAAAAAAAGAATCAGAGTAGTGCTCCAGACCATTCCGAGCAATCTTCAATATCTACTATTGCTACCTACGCTGAGAAAAACGGAGAGCCTTGTAGTTTATTGCAATTCCTGAAAAAAGATTCTGCAGCTCGTGATGTCACCATTTCTAATCACTCAGACTCAGTGATTGTTTGGAGACAATACAACGAAACACGACTCCTTGATGTAAAAGAGGATCACCTTACATTTTGGGAAGAGAAGAAGCAATGTTGGGACGCCTTAGGAGACGTGGCATGTCGGTGTTTGTCTGCACCAGCAATGTCAACACCGGCAGAAAGAGTGTTCAGTGCCGCAGGGTATATAGTGCAAGATAGACGAAATTGCCTTGTCCCACAACATGTCGACATGCTCGTTTTTCTCAGCCGAAACTTTTCTCTCTTGGAACTTGACCTTGATAAATTGAAAATAGAAGTACTTGAACCTGAAAATGAAGATTCAACCACAGGCAGCCAGGCACATAACGCGCCGAGAGNAATTTTGGGAAGAGAAGAAGCAATGTTGGGACGCCTTAGGAGACGTGGCATGTCGGTGTTTGTCTGCACCAGCAACGTCAACACCGGCAGAAAGAGTGTTCAGTGCCGCAGGGTATATAGTGCAAGATAGACGAAATTGCCTTGTCCCACAACATGTCGACATGCTCGTTTTCCTCAGCCGAAACTTTTCTCTCTTGGAACTTGACCTTGAGAAATTGAAAATAGAAGTACTTGAACCTGAAAATGAAGATTCAACCACAGGCAGCCAGGCACATAACGCGCCGAGAGATAATTTCTCTTGATAATATTATTAGTTTATTTTTATGGAAACTAATCTGGTCATTTAAAGTCGTGTGTTGTATGTTTTGAATTTATATCATGTACGTTTCTTAATTCTTCAGTTGATTTTAAGTGAAATTATATTTTATGTGCAATTGAGGTTTTTGTACTTTATGTTTATGATAAATAAGCTTTTTTTTTGCGAGAAAATAAATAGTTACCCACACTGTGTAACATTTTTTAAATATTTTTTCTTTAAATTAATTACATGCATGTGAATAGAATAAGAGACTTTATGTCATCTCTGCCTAAAAATAAGTAAATTTAAAAAATTAAGGTTTTCGATAGTGTTATTGATAGTTAGAAAAACTACTTATAGTATTGATAGTTCAAAACTATTGATACTATCGATAGTACTATTGATAGTTTTACACCGCTACTAAGACCTTGCCCCAGTCTCGTGCGTGCCTTATATACGGGGCGTCGTCCTCGTTTCTCGGTGGGTCGGCTCTGTCTCGCGCCCTCTCTCTTCCCAGGAGTGATGGTCTGTCAGTTTAGTTCTTGGAATAAGAACTGCACCTGCTCACTCCAAACAGTAGCAGTTGAGCCTGACTTGTTCCACCACCACCACCGTATTATCCTCTGGTGCTACGGCCAAACACTAATCAAAATATCTGTCTCGATATTGGCTAAAAAGAAAATCGGTCCGGGCAACTTCCCAAACTGTAATATCGGCTGATGTTTAATATTGAGTATCGACAGCGGCTCAGCTCTGCTGTCAACTTCGGTTTCTGCTTGTATGCTTGTTCGTGGCCAAACGTCTCGGAATGGGTCCGGTGCTGACCCTCCTCCCTGTTTGTCCTCGGACTGAAATGCGGAGACCCCCCGGGTTTCACTGGATCCTCTTTGACCTTGTACGAGGTACAGGGAGGTAGCCCTTCTCCCTATAGGTCCCGACCTTCCCATGCATAACCTTATCAGGTGCGTGCTCTGCATGTGCTTTGCATTGGTGCCTAACCCCTTCCGAGGTCTAGAGTAGGGTAGATGGTAGTCCAGAGACAGTGAGCTCCCGATGTGGTCCCAAGATTATGGCCATCATGCCTTTCGACCCTTCTCTCACTAGACATTCCATCCCCTATGTGATGTGAATGCCTGGTGGTGCTACAAGGAACATGTGAGTTGAGAGTTGGTCTTGGTGGGAGAGGCTTCACCAGCCATGTGATGCTGCGTCATCTGGCCAAGTGAAATGCGACGAGACCAGTCAGCCACTGTGACAGCACACAGTCCACACAACTGCACGACAGTTCGGACTTGCAGGGAGCACTCGGGATACTAGACCCTGCCCTGGGTTGACACCTCAAACATGCTCTCGCCTACACTCGGGATACTAGACCCTGCCCTGGGTTGACACCTCAAACATGCTCTCGCCTACACTCGGGATACTAGACCCTGCCCTGGGTTGACACCTCAAACATGCTCTCGCCTACACTCGGGATACTAGACCCTGCCCTGGGTTGACACCTCAAACATGCTCTCGCCTACACTCGGGATACTAGACCCTGCCCTGGGTTGACACCTCAAACATGCTCTCGCCTACACTCGGGATACTAGACCCTGCCCTGGGTTGACACCTCAAACATGCTCTCGCCTACACTCGGGATACTAGACCCTGCCCTGGGTTGACACCTCAAACATGCTCTCGCCTACACTCGGGATACTAGACCCTGCCCTGGGTTGACACCTCAAACATGCTCTCGCCTACACTCGGGATACTAGACCCTGCCCTGGGTTGACACCTCAAACATGCTCTCGCCTACACTCGGGATACTAGACCCTGCCCTGGGTTGACACCTCAAACATGCTCTCGCCTACACTCGGGATACTAGACCCTGCCCTGGGTTGACACCTCAAACATGCTCTCGCCTACACTCGGGATACTAGACCCTGCCCTGGGTTGACACCTCAAACATGCTCTCGCCTACACTCGGGATACTAGACCCTGCCCTGGGTTGACACCTCAAACATGCTCTCGCCTACACTCGGGATACTAGACCCTGCCCTGGGTTGACACCTCAAACATGCTCTCGCCTACACTCGGGATACTAGACCCTGCCCTGGGTTGACACCTCAAACATGCTCTCGCCTATTCTCTTGTGTTGTGTTCGACTCTCATAGTTCGAGGAGCAACAATGAGAGCTGCCGAGCATTTTTGTTCCCACAAAGAGTCATAGTTACTCCCGCGCTTGCTTGATTTCCTTCACATTGACGTACGTGGCAGTGTGGAGAATACACAATGCGCATACTAGTAGATCTTAAGCAGTGCTTCCAAAAGTGCTTAGTTTACAATGAACAGCCTATTTTAGAACTCAGGGCTGATAATGTAAAAGCATAAATATTGTATAGTTTGTACAGAAATGTTATTTGATATTTAAGGCAGTTTGCAGTCATTCAGTCATGTCGTGATAGTGCACGAGTGTGTGACTGAGTGCAGACCTTGTGCGCAGATGAACAGCCACAAGAGACAGGAACTGTTGTTGCTGGCAGAGTCGCTGTGCTACAAGCTGTCGGACTTCTCGGCTGCCGGTCAGCACACGTACACGTGAGTGGCTCTGCTTCTGTCACATCCAGTAATACTCTCTCTGTGTGCACGAGCTGTGATCAATAACAATCTGGACCGAAGTGAGTAGGAAAAAGTTTAAAAACTACAAATTTGGCATATAATCCCTTTTAAAGTACTCTCTTGAATCCACGCTCGTTATTCAGAATAGTTTACGTTGCCAGGAACATGCTTTGCTGGAAGTATGCCTCGTACTCCTTTTATGATGTAACCAGCTGCTTCCTTGTTGAATTCTGTTAGATTTCTTTAAACCTTCTTCCTTTCAAGTGGGACTTGGTTTTTACGAAGAAGAAAAAGTTGTAGGATGCGATATTTAGGGAATATGGTGACTGATGAACTGGGGAATGTTGTTCTTTACCAAATTGTGCTGAATGGGCTGGTGCGCTGTGGTGGCGAAGTTGCCGTTCACTGGATGCGATTCTGGTGGAGCGTGGGGTGGAGAGATTTCGGGGGGCTTTTAACATTGAGGTCTTTAGAGCCGATGAGGGTGAAGTGAGGTGAGTATGGAGCACCGCTGAAATGCAAGAGCAGGGGAGATGAGAGATTCCAGAGAAAACCCATTGATTCCCACGTGCGAAAATCGAGCAGCGACCCTGCTGGGAATTGAACCTTGTTGGCCTTGGTGGAAGGTGAGTGTTCTGTGACCACTACACCGCCACGGACCCTTGTGATTCTGGTCTTTTTCGAAGAATTACGTCCTTCAACCTCAACAAATTTACAGTAGGAGTCCTTGTTTAACATCTGACCATGCGAAAAGTTTTCACATTGCTGGGACTCATTTGTGCTTTCTTGGGTCTCGGAGAGGTTGGGGTCCTCCATTGCGAAGACTGACACTTGTTTTCAGAGTTGCAGCTACAGACCCACAATTTGTCTCCTGTTACGACAATTTTCAAATAGTTTTCGTTATTCTCAGCACAGTCAAGTAGATCTTGTGCAGCTCAAAGCTGGTTTTGTCTTTGGTCAGCAGAGAACGGTTTTGCCACATGTGGCAGACTTGTGTAATTCCCAACTCTTCAATAAGAATGGGCTGGGTTGAACTGAACCATAACTTTGCTAGAATTAAATGTAGATACTCTTCTCAACTTTATCTGCCATGGTGAATGCAATGACCACACACTACACGTGTTTGTTCAGAACACTACTCTAAACAATTGAATGGAGCTAGGACATAACTTACGGTGCATGCGAGTGGTAATGCTCGAAGTCAACCTGCACTGAGTGGCTTTGTTGTGTGTTGTATTCGCTCCATATGTACAGTACCAGTTCTGATACTTCTTGATCATATCTTGCGTTATGAAACAGCTCCTTCAACTCTTGCACTGCCCTGTGTTGCAGTGTGTCTATAGTTTGTGCTGGCTTGGAGCCAGCTACGTGCTAGCCTTAACCACGCGTGCCCCTAGATGGCTTTAGTGTTGACCCCACAAGCACCCTCTCACACCGTACTAAACAATGTTTCTGAAGTTGTCTTAGTAGTTGACTTTGAAAGATGATCACAGAATTATTTCTTTTAGAGCTACCATTTCCGGGTTCCTAGGCATTTGTCCCCTTCGTGCCTCCTCTTACCTTTCGACAAGCCCGATCCATATTTATCTATGTAAATAGTCACATTAATAAATACTTCAGCTATGGTAGAATTTTGATAATGGAACTGTGTAGTTCAAAATGAAAAATTACCAAGTTATTGGAGGAAGAATTTTGCATCGCCCTGTTCTATTGCAGTCTTCACTCGTGTTTGTTAGCAAATGCAAAGACCAGGATGGTAAAAATGTTAATTTTTCTTGAAGTAGTCATGGAAGTGCACTGAAGTAGATGTTAAAATATGAACAGGTTGTTTATGTAAAAGATTTTTCATTACATTAGTTTCCCTATTTTCCCCTGCGGTGCCTCTGCACCACAGTTAAGCTCACGATAAGATGACGAGAGCAGTTCCATAGCACATTCACGTATTCTCGTATTTCACATTCCAGGCATTCCACGACTAATGTGTTTGATCACTGGTGACCACTGAATGTTGCCGCCAGTACTGCATTCCCAGATTGGTACCGCACCTCCAAGGTGCAGGGCCGTGGTGGTGCGCTGATTAGACCACTTGCCTCCCACCTAGACAAGCCTGGTCATGTAGGAATTGTGCCAGGTGTCTCCCGTTTCCCCCGTCCTTGCATTCCAGTGCTGCTCCATACTCACTTCATTTCACTCTCATCAGCTCCCCAAGACCTCGATGTTAAGAGCCGCCCAAATCTCTCTACTACACTCCGAGGTGCAGCAGTTGGGCGGGGCAGTAGGGGATGAGGGTCGACGTCAGGGGTTGGGGCTATGCTGGATACGTCGCTGCGACAACCAGCTGCCCATGTGGGCCTGCACACAAAAGCATGGCACCCTGTGCGTGCCGGTATTCTCGCTGCTGCCCGTAGGAGTGCGCACGTTCTGTGCCCAGGCACACCCTAATGACAAGAAAAATGTTCCTGTTCTTTATTTTAATTTCATTATAAAACATTATTTAGGTCTGAGGATTATCTTGACATGTGAAATGACTACCTATGTACACTAGAACCTTACTAAAACCTCCTCTTATGGTTTCCAGAAATAAGGTCATTACTTACTAGAGATATTTTGGACTGATTTTGTTTGACACGCGACCCCTATTTATTGAAATTTGCTATTTTTGCATGAAGTTCGTGTTCAGCCGTCTCTAGTGTGAAAATGACACTTTTTAAAATTAAATATAAATTGATTTTAATAGGTAGGCGTCTTCTGAAAAGAAAATATCATATACTTGACATCAATTTGTTTTCCGAAATGTTATAAACATCGAGCAGTACAAGGTTTCGGGTTTGGAGTAAAAGTTATTTACTTTGTGTGCGCTATCATCGCATTGACCAGCTGCTAACAGTTGCACAAGTGAGTCTTCTGCAGATGGCGCAGTCGTGTCGAGTCATTGGCAAACTTCATCCTGCTGGTCGCACCACTACTGTCTTCTCCCACCGGCATGCAGTAATAAACAAACAGAAATCATCTTGAAAATACAAAAATTCATTTTGTATATAATGTTACAACACACGTGAGAGGCGTATCTGAGTTTGTGAGGGACGGAGGTCTTAATACTAATAAAGCAACTAAATTTGATTTCTAATTTATTCACACAGCTATTAATTACAGCATTAAATTATCCATTTCCACTATTACTCTTTTTATTTCTCAGTGAGCCCTACATTCAATGTTTATTTCAACTCTAATTAACGTCCTTTTCAATATCTCTGTTTGATTATAGTCATTTAACTTATACTCACCATTAACACATGTTCAGTCTGTCTGTTGCCACCATTTGTAACGCCTTTCACTCACGCATCTAGTCCAGCCTGCCAGCCGCACCCTTTACTGCTTGATGCTCACAGTCGCATATTTTCCTCCCTCGGGTCACCACCGGCGCTACTCGTTGCTTTTCCAGCTCGTCGTCTGTCGCACAATCGCCCACACTCCTGACTCTTATAAAAACGGCCGGCTTGGAGGCCCGTCGCACTTTTATACTATTGTTGGCCTTGATCTGTAAGGTTCAACACACCCTGAGTCATGCTGAAACTAGGGCTGTAGTGATCACCAGAATATTCCTTCAAAAGACACCCGATACCAGAGGTCGGAAGCGGCACGGGCCCGGATAGGCACAACAGGCTCGCTTTGTGAAAAGCCCGCTGCATCTCTGGTTGCAACTGATAGCGCGCATCCATAAATCATGTGCGCCTTGTACGCTCCTAGAGCAGCCGCCTGCAGCAATAAAATCATTTTAATTTCACTAAGTTTCCCAAACAAGAGCTGCACTTACTGTTTATTCTTTAATCAAACTTGAAATCGTTAAAATTTTACCAACGCAAAAAAAATGTTTTTTTTTCATTCAAGTACATAAGTGTATATGCAGGAAACAAATTCCCCTCCCCCTCCATGACATATATAGGTAATTTTCCCAATTTAATTTTACCCCATCATCTACACTGTAGGTGCTGAGTGGTTAGCCTGCTTGCCTCCCATTAAGGTGAACCAGGATCAATCCTGATCGAGTTACTCCTGGGTTTTGCAAGTGGGAATTGTGCCGGACGATGCTGCTGGTCGATGGGTTTTCTCTGGGATCTCCAGTTTCCCCCGCTTTTGCATTAAGGCGCTGCTCCATTCTCACCTCATTTCACCCTCATCTGATCTCAAGACCTCGTTGTTAAGAGCCGCTCGAATCTCTCAACTTAACCAACACTGTACATTATTTTGTAGACCAGCTGCCCTTTTTTCGTGTTCACGTGGTATATCGCAACTTTTGATTTTAATTTTGCTAATTTTGCATTTTAACTCACTCATATCCTGTACATGATCAGTCCCTGTTGGTATGTCAGCTGACCCTTAAACAGCCAAAACGCCAACACTTCCTGAAACCCATATAGGATTTCTTCCTTCAGAGCTTATGACTTCCCATCCTTGTTCTGTGTTAACCATATTTCCTGCAGGTGTGAGTCAGTAAACGGGCTTGCTTGCAGTATCATGTCAACAAAAAGCAAAAGCTCCTCAATCGCTTCTTGGTGGTGCACCTCCGGTTTGTATACTGGAGTTCTTGAGAGCTTATCAGGTACGAACAAGCTTAGCCTGAAATGTGCACTATCTCGTAGTCGAAGCACACTGAGCGCATCCTCATTCTCTGAAGTCGCGCTTTAAGTTCTGCTACTGGCTTGCTGGACATCAGTGTTATGGTCTGCCACTAATGTTATCCTGCTTCCTAGTTCGTAGTCATTAAATAGTTAGCTTGCTTATGTGACCGTAAGGATCTCTTTCCCATTGCGCATAGCGTCTTGCACGTCACTCATGCTTTGACATGACACTGCTCTAGCACACTCCCCAGTCCGTACGAGGAAGCATCTGCTGCTGTTGGTGTTGGTGTTGTTTGAGATATCTTCTTGAATGGGAGGCATGGGCATGCGAACCCACATCATCTTGAATAGGAGGCATGGGCATATGGAACCACATCCTCTTGAACGAGAGGCCACATCCTCTTGAACAAGAGGCATGGGCATATGAACCCACAATCTCTTGAATGGGAATCATGGACATATGGACCCACATTTCATTTTCAAATTATAGGTACAATTTATGGTAAAAACATTTTGATGATTTAAAAATTATGAATGAAAAAGGTTGTTATCTTAGTTTTAAAGTGCTAATCAAATAAAGGATAAATAAGTGCATAAGTTTTCACATTTTTAAAATTTTTTAATTTTAGTTTTTAATTTTTATGTTTAATGTGTTAAGGTAATTTTTTTATTATTAAATTTTTACCTTTAACATTTTAAAATCATTTTTTAAAATTTTATATTAATATTTTATTGTTAATTAACTTATCATTTTTATGTTTTATTTTTAACCAATAGTTTTATAATGTAAACATTTTTATATTATTTTTTTGATGTTTTGTTTAATTTCTGATAATTTTTATTTTCTTGCTATGTAGTGAGAGTTTTAAAATGGTCTGGTATATGTCTGAGGGGGGGAAGGAAGTAATAAGTCATGACCTATAGTAAGGAACCATCTCAGCATTTGCCTGGAGTGATTTTGGAATGATGGGAAACCAAAATTAGGATGGCTGGACTGCGAATGCAAGCAGTGGTTTATCACTGCACTACCTTGCTTGGTCCTGTACAGATCTCCTGCCGGCATGGCACTTGTCCATTCCTGCCAATTTAACGCTGCCCTTTTTTGCTGTTGTAACTACTTGCACCAATATTAGACCTTTTAACAGATGTTATTTTGGTTGCGACAACTGAAAATACTTGGTCTTGTTTCCTGCCACAGATACGAGTGTGATCGAGGAACCACTTCATTATCCTCGGCTGAATCCACCCAAACATCGCATATGCAACCCTTCACGGAAGATGAACATCTGCTTGCTCAAGTAAAGCCTACTTCAGTGCAACGTGAACAATTCCATTACACACAACCTGAATCAACAGAACATGAACAATTCAAGCACATACAGCCTGAATCAACACAATGTGAACCACTCCAATACATACAGCCTGAGTCAACACAATGTGAACAACTCCAATACATACAGCCTGAATCAACACAATGTGAACCACTCCAATACATGCAGCCTGAATCAACACAATGTGAACAACTCCAGAATGTACCATCTACATCAGCACAATGTGAACAACTTCAAAATATGCAGTCTACATCAAAAAAACGTAAACAGCTACAGCAAATACAGCCTACGTCAACAAAACGTGGGCAACTCCAGAATATGCAGCCTATGCCAACAAAATCAACAAAACTTAAACAACTTCACCACATACAGCCTACATCAAAGCAAGAACAGCTCCCGCATGTACAGCCTGTGTCAGCACAACAGGAACAACTCCAACCTGTACAGCCTATATCAATATCAAGTGTACTCAAGAATGTACACTCCAAGCCAGGATATTGTAAAACTTTACCTGCAAGCTGCCAAGTGACATTGCTTCCAAAGAAGAAAAAACAGAGAGCAAGTAAACCTGAGTTGGATCAGGTTCATGAGAAAGTTAAAATATTGAATCTAGAAAAACAAACTACCCTAAAAAGCAAAAAGAGAAGTTCTAAAGAAAAAAAGAGAATGGAAGTTAGCTCTGACAACGTGACGGAGTCGCAATTTGCATCACAAAGTGTTCTGAAGCACAGCGACGGTGCGGCAGAGTCGCAGAGTGTTTTACAATACGGTCAAGGCACCAGCAACAAGCAGGAGTACAGTGGCAGAGTGAAGCCAGGTAGAGACGTAGAACAAGTTGAGCAGGACACCGCCCTGGACGAAAGCACCACAGGCGAGGGTGGCTGCAGGAGCGGAGAGGGAGGTGGTGGGAACCTCCCAGACGACACGTCGCGTGTCCTCGGCCACGCAGGCCCGGCGCAACGCGAGGAGAGAGAGGTGTGCCTGCCGGAGGGGCCTCACAGGCTGTTTGCGTGGGCCTCGTCCATCCGCAGTCATTACATCCAACCGCATTTCTTTTGCCTGGGGCTGCAGGCCGCAGGTTGTCCTGATGAGACGGCACTGTCGGTCTCTCGTCAAACATGACTTCTCCACTTGACGCTTCACATACTTCCATGTTCTCACGTGTGAATGGTTGCAAAGTATTCAACATTCCTCTGCTTGCATTTATTTTGTACCAAACTGTGTTAGAAAACATTAAGTAGTGTAGGTCTAATGTTATGCGATGTAGCAAGATGTAATATTATAGAAAGCATTGGTATATAATGTAATATAATGTTAATTTATATAACAATACAAACAATTATTCTACATACAGGAGTTATCTCGAACGCGAGTACAGAGTTTTTGAGATGATTCATTGTGGGAAATGAGGTAGAAAACATACTACGACCTGTGTCCTAACGTGATTATTAATGGACACACATTCTCTTGAAAATTGGGAATTTAAATTAGTTATTTGCAAAATACCAGAAGCTAAACGAGATGAAACAAATTCATGAATGATGATTTGATATCTGCCAGATGTACACAATGGTAGCACACTTGGTTAATAATATGGTACCTCCTACATTTCCTGACGGGCCATGTTATCACCTGCCAAATGTTTGCAGTTGTCAGATATGAAATCAGGCTAACACTACTCGCAAAGTTGTTTCATTTTATGTAGTGTGACATTTTGTAAATACAGTAAAACTTGCTTTAGACATTTTCACAGGACCAGTTAATAAAAACTTCATAGCCAGAAAAACGTCTTACCAATGAAAATTTTAAAAAATCCCTTTGTTTGTATTGTTTTACTAATATACATAAATATATTTGTAAATGCAAATACTTTATGATTACAAAATAGACCTATAATATAATAAAATGTTTTAGTGTGTTTGTGAAATGAGCGACTGAAAAGTAATTATGTACATAAATAAATATCACCACAAGAAGTGCCAATGTTTGCACGTAATTTATTGTGCTTGGCGAGAATAGTGTCGAGTGCTAGTGACATTCCTAAATTGTTTGCAATTGCCACTTACCTTGGGATCGGAATCAACTTTATGCATACGGTAGAACTATGCTGTAACAACTGATGAAGTCTAGGTCTAGATAAATAATCACATTATTATAACTGAAATTTACTGTGCAACGTCATTTCCTGCAGTGTTGTACAGTTACATCATTGTCATCCCGTTTTTTCTGAATGCCATTACACACATGGAAGCTGACGAGTTGACTGTTAGTACAATGCAGCACATCTGACAACAGCATTATACCAGGCATAGAACATGTTGGCNCCTTACCTTGGGATCGGAATCAACTTTATGCATACGGTAGAACTATGCTGTAACAACTGATGAAGGCTAGATAAATAATCACATTATTATAACTGAAATTTACTGTGCAACGTCATTTCCTGCAGTGTTGTACAGTTACATCATTGTCATCCCGTTTTTTCTGAATGCCATTACACACACGGAAGCTGACGAGTTGACTGTTAGTACAATGCAGCACATCTGACAACAGCATTATACCAGGCATAGAACATGTTGGCCGCTCGAGGTCAGTCCTCCCGCTAGCCCATCGTGGCTGTGCGCTGTTGCCTGGTTCGCAGTGCTACACTGCGGCCACCGCAGAGGTCCAGCAAAATGTTTCTCAGATGCGCTGATAAAATCTTGAAAGATTTCACCAAAATTCAGTCACTTTTTGCTAGAGGTTTATTTAGCTGAACAAGTCTGTGAAAATCCCAAGTGTGTATCTTTATCCATTTGTGGTTTACGTTATCGAGGACTATACGTGACAGTTGGCACAAACTCTCGTCTATTTTACAGAAAAGAGGCTGTCATTCATTCTTCTGAGAGGAAACCATATTTCGTAGATACACTGAATGTTTCCACCATGCTATAAGCAGACGATAGCAAAGTCTTGATTTGTGCTTAGTCGTCACGAGATAATGCGTGGCACAACAGCGGCTTCACAGTTCACACAGAGTGTTGGTGTCTGCTCTAGCGTGTATCCGCAGTGGCCAGTACCACGACGGGCTTTCAACGATCCTGGCTGCTTTTCATTTGCGTGAGTGTTAAGTTTTTGTTGAAATTACGGCGCTAAGTAAACCTTGCGTAGTAGCGAAAGGGTAGTTGTTCACAAACAAGGTTAATCTACAATCTTTAGTGTGCATTCTGTTTTTACTAAATTGTAAAACAAATAATTTCTCGAAAGCGTACATTCCAAATAAATTAACAGTTTGACAGCAAGAGCGTGTGATGTCGGTGAACGTACAGTGCGACGGATATGCAAAGGAGAGAGCAACATTGCTTCTACGCCAACAGAAATGTTTGTGTCGTCTAGAAAAAAAATTGCCAGGAAACGAGTTACATTTTGATGATTTTAACAGAGACTGTTTTCGTAGATTAGCTTTAGAATTTTACGATAAGGGAGGATATTTTGGCAAAAAAAAATACGGCAACTATGCGTAAGAAAATTGGTTATACGGTTTCAACATGTTCCATAGCAAGATTTTTGAAAGTGTCTGTTTTTATTATAAAAAATGGAATGACCGGTGTAATTTTGTAATTGTATTAAGGAAAAAAGTTACAAATGCGTGGACAGTGAAAGGAGCGTGTCCGCCATTACAAACTACAGCAAATTTATGAATTACTTTGTCTATGCTGTAAGTAAATAAAAATTATTACATATACATTTAACAGATGTTTATAAAATGCAAATTTAAGAGTCATAATGTTTTTACTACAAATGTAAAAATTTAACAGTTTGTCTGCTTGGGTGGTTTTCTAATACATATCTAAACTGCCAAATATATTGAATTGTGCCTAACCAGTTTGTGTTTCTACTATATTCAAATGTTTCTCGTTGCATATAGAATTGTAATTGATATTACTACAACTGAGATTTCACGACACCCGTTTTACGACGTGATGGGCGCTTGATAAATGTGGCAACAGGGCTTGGTAATGCTTGTTGATAGGTCGATACTCAGCGGCCAAGAAGTTGTGTGCCTGGTGTAGTGATAATCACAAATACAGTGAACTCTCATTTCTAAGACCCCTGGAATAACAATCCTTTTTTTGGAGAACCGTGAAAAAAAAAAATGAAAGTCTTTCTAATGGCGTTTCCTTCAAAATAAGAACCCTTTCCCTGGGAACAGTGAAGGTCTTAGAATCGAGAGTTTACTGTACATAATTCGGGAAAACATCTTCTTCTTTGCCTTTCCTAATCAGTATACACCATTAAAAAGTGTGAAAATACACACATGTTACAGTTGCTTGAACCATTTGAATGACAACTGCCTCACTGGGTAATTGCAGGCACTTATAACAGAGCAACCTTCATCAGTCCTTGTTGGAAATGTTAACTTGCAAGGCCGACGGCTGCAGGTGAACAGACCGCTGACTGCAAGACTCGTTTATTTTGTTTGCCATACATCCGTCTCACTTTTGCTTGGGTACCCTCCAGTTTCGTTCCCTACCTCCCCTCTTCTAGCTGCTCCTGCGATCAATACTTAATGCCATCCCTCTGTCTCTTGAGTGTATCTGCCTGGCAACGTGAGAAAAGCCAACAGTGGTAATGTATTGAAGGGGAAGAAAGGGATGTATACAAGGGAAGGAAAAGTTTTTTACAACATTCTTTTGACTTCTCTACCTGACTTGTTTGTAGGAAAACATTTACAGGAACGAGCACAGTCGAATGCATGCAAGACATAACACACGTCGTCTTATAATAAAAGTGGTGGGACTAGAACGCTTCAACGTGTTGTGCTGGAACATCAATAGCGAGTTTTACTGTAACTAATTTTAATTCCTAGTTTTCCAGAGTGTCTTATCCTATTAGGTTCTATGATATTTTCTACCACTCTTGACATAATGAATGACATCACCAAGTTGGTACCTACAGTTGAGGATAATCATAATCCTGTAGTGTGTGGGTTGGACTGGTTCCTGTATTCTTCCGACTACAGTCACAAACACAACACACATACGCTGCCAGTCAAGTCTGAGCTCTATTGTAAGTAACTTGCACAGTATCTGAACATACTTTACAAAACACACATTTCTCTAAGAGTTAAACAAATACACCCAGTTAAGAATGATTCATATTCTTAAGTCTAAACATATGAGAATGTACCGCAGCAACACATTAACACTGTGTATAAACTTTGTTTCTTTTTAACTCGCCAAGTACTAGGGTTGTGCAAATTACTTTTTTTTCCACGAAAAATATGTTATGAACTTTTATGAAACTTTTATTTCAGTGTTTCGCCACTGAAATTTATAACAATTTAGCAAGTTATTCATTATGACAAATTCACTGCAAAACTAAGCCAAAAAATGGACAACACAGTATTTACCATACGGGTTTTGCCTATATTTCAATTTGTATTTAATGTAATTTTATTAGTTACGGAATAATAAAAACAAACAAGATGATATACAGAAAAAAATTTTCTTTGCTGGTGCACTAATTGAACATTTATTAAAAACTTAAATATTTGTCAAAATCGAGGATTTTCATTTTGTTACACCTTTCGGCTACCACATTTCTTACCAAAACGAAAATGAAAGTTGTAATTTTTTGTTTCTGTATACAGAATACTCGCACAACTGTACCAAGTACAGTGAACTCTGTAATATCTCTGACCAAGTGTTGGGAGAGGCTGCCAGTCATTGGATGTAAGAAACTGAACTGCTACTGTTTGTGCATGTGGGAAACACGGCTGCGTGGCAAGAGAAGTATGGTGTCACAAGGCAAGTGTGTCAATCAATTTGAACTTTTGCACCATGCTTAAAAGAGATACTTTTGTTTAGCCACAATCCCAAGATGTTGCCTTGTAATCCCGAATTACTGGGCAAAACTGCAAAGAAATAAGTAAATGTGCATGAAATAGACATGCACATGTACTTATTTTTTTTGCATATTTGGGAAAGAAAAACAGAATGTGTGTTGGAGACATTGTGTTTGTGATGCACCCTTGATTAATATAGGTCATTTACACGTATAACAAATGCATGATAAGTGAACTTGTATGTGCTGAACAAAGCCAAAATACTATACACATTTAATGTTTTTATTCTAATAAAAATTGTAGATTTCGTCACTCTCATAAAATATTTCTTTTCTGTGCGCTTCAATACGTATTTGCCGAATTCAGTTGTGATTACTTTGGGTTGCTACAATAAGTTATTATTAGGATAATATTTTAGCTCTACGCGATTTAAAATTTTTAATATTTAGGTGTAATTGCTTTAGTTTTTACGTATTCTGAATATTGTTAACGGTAGGTACTTATACACATGTTCATGTNCTATACACATTTAATGTTTTTATTCTAATAAAAATTGTAGATTTTGTCACTCTCATAAAATATTTCTTTTCTGTGCGCTTCAATACGTATTTGCCGAATTCAGTTGTGATTACTTTGGGTTGCTACAATAAGTTATTATTAGGATAATATTTTAGCTCTACGCGATTTAAAATTTTTTATATTTAGGTGTAATTGCTTTAGTTTTTACGTATTCTGAATATTGTTAACGGTAGGTACTTATACACATGTTCATGTAAACATTTTTAAGACTTAACATTTATACAACTACATAAACNGTAAACATTTTTAATACTTAACATTTATACAACTACATAAACAAGAGTGATCTAGAAGAATAAAAAAAAAAAAAAAAAAAAAACAACTTAGTGGAATTTTTTTCCAACACACATGTTTAATTTTTCTGAGGATGTGGATTTTCATTTGGGTATTAGTACCTCAAAAAAAAAAAAAAAAAAAAAAAAAAAA
>NQII01005586.1:20156-56312 GCA_002778355.1 Clitarchus hookeri
GGGTCGTTAGGGTGCCAGGAGGGAACGAACATCCCTCCTGCCTTCGTAACTTAGTCTTGCGAGGCAAGTTTGAGACATTAATAAACCGTAAACTACTGTGGCGCTGTTTTCTGCACTGGTATAACTAATTGTGAAAGTTCGTACTCTGCAAACTGGAAAGTCGTCTGTGCACTGTGAAACTTCAATGATAAATAAAGTATAAAGCAAACTAATCTGGAACTTCTTCTTTTAATTAGTCGGCGTCACCTGGTACTGAGTCTCGTATTCTACCTATGAGCAATCCGTGGCAACATAAACATTCGGCAGGGTAATAAGTCCAGAACGTTACAAGATGGCGCCCAAAACTGTGCGACTGCATTATTATAAATACGGAAGTAACGAGGACGGAACATTACAACATTTTATGTAGTGTATTAACAGGAGGTAATGAATTCATCACATGCTGTTTCTCAGTGGGCGAACAAACACTACATTTATCAGCCTTGATGTGTTTATTTAAGTTTTCACATCGAGTGAACTGCCTGGGACAGTTTTTGCAGCTAAAAATCACACGAGATGGGTTCTTCAAACAGTCGCTCTCCTCATGTCGCCGCGCTTTGCAACCTTTACTGAAGGACTTGGCACAGTAACAGCATTGTTTTCCATGTAATTTGTGGGCAGTCGTTGAAGGTATGCATGTAGTCGTATATGACATACACAATTTCACATCAGCAGCTTGCATTGTCTTCAGTATACATGAATTCAGACACTTTACCTCTGCCGACTGACTCCTGCAGACTGATAATGTAATTGTAGGTATATATCTACGCACGCGCGCGCATACGCACACACACAGATATATATATATATATATATATNTGGCACAGTAACAGCATTGTTTTCCATGTAATTTGTGGGCAGTCGTTGAAGGTATGCATGTAGTCGTATATGACACACACAATTTCACATCAGCAGCTTGCATTGTCTTCAGTATACATGAATTCAGACACTTTACCTCTGCCGACTGACTCCTGCAGACTGATAATGTAATTGTAGGTATATATCTACGCACGCGCGCGCATACGCACACACACAGAGATATATATATATACTCCAATATGTTCAAAAGATCTTTGAGTTAAAATTTTACCTTATTTTTATTAGCACATAGCTCNATATATATATATACTCCAATATGTTCAAAAGATCTTTGAGTTAAAATTTTACCTTATTTTTATTAGCACATAGCTCATAAATTTACAGTTGAGTTGTTAAAATGGTGTTTTTTTTTTACATAATATTGTGAATTCTGGCTGTATTTCATTTCATTTAGTGTTTTAACTTAAATTTCAGTGTTATATGATGTATTAACATGAATTTCTGTGTTATTTGGTTTTTGTTTCTACTCACCACACAATCTTGCCTTTATTAAGAGCAGCATGTAATGTGCTGTTGGAATGTGTTTTAATAAGTTGAGTGAGCTCTATAGGCATTATTCTGTGGTCCATTTATCAAAAATATAAAAATGAATAAAAATATTTTAATCAAAATTTTGTGTAAGTGTATTTTAACACGTAAGATATTGAAGTCTGAGATATTGAGAATTTACTGTATAGGAAAAATGGAAGGAAAATTATTCAAAAGTCAAGTATTGAAAGCATTATACAAAGTAGTTATAGAAAAAGAAAATTTAGCATGTTCTGTTGTACACGAGCCATATCTCTGATGTTGCCAATAAAACCATGCTTTAAAAAATGAAAAATGTTTTCACTTGTAAGTGTAAGTGATTGGCACTCAAACACTTTGTTATAAAACACCAACTGACATTTTGTAAATGCTTAATTTCAGGAAGCTGGCTTGGGTGAGTGAGATTGTTGTAAAGCTTTAAAAGTTTACTATTTCAGTAAATGTGCACCTTAATTCTACATAGAGAGTGATGAAAGATGCTAAGAGGTTATATGTGGCTGTCACTGTTGCGTACAAAGTAATTAATGTCCCATAACACACACACACAGTCTTCAAAATACATTACAACAGCATGACAAAAAGAGTTAGTACGACAATAAAAACTCCTTTCAGCTTTGTAGTAATTTCCTCTGATAGTTACCTTGTTTTCCCATTAGATTGGTCAGACTGCCTGCAGTAGTTTGATATGCTGGTCCAGGCTTGCCACATGTCCCCAGAGTTGCTTAATAACTACCAAACGCACATATTCTTTACAAAGTGTAGAGGTGGAAGTGAAGTGGAGGGATTCCTGCGTGACCCACANATAACTACCAAACGCACATATTCTTTACAAAGTGTAGAGGTGGAAGTGAAGTGGAGGGATTCCTGCGTGACCCACGCCAACCGCTATACAATGCATCTGAACAGAGCGTGGAGTGCGATTAGTACATGCAGAAAAGGAGGTGCCAGCAAATAAAGCTGATAGTCTTATGTAACAAGAGCCAGAAGTGATGCGAATACCCATGGATAGCTGTGTAAGCTGTCTCTCAGTCCTTGCCAAATCCTTCGCAGGGTGAGGACTTGCCTTTGAGAGCCGTGGGTGTGCGGAACAGTTACTCAGCACATTGTTGCAAGATGCAACTACTTCACATTTGTCCTAACACGCCCTCAAACAAGTTAAATACCTCTACACTGTGCAACCCGCATGTCATTGGCCTGTAAAATGGTTTTAGGGGAGTCTGATTAATCTGATAAGGAAAATGAGGTTCCTGCCAATTGAGGAAATATTACNATAACTACCAAACGCACATATTCTTTACAAAGTGTAGAGGTGGAAGTGAAGTGGAGGGATTCCTGCGTGACCCACACCAACCGTTATACAATGCATCTGAACAGAGCGTGGAGTGCGATTAGTACATGCAGAAAAGGAGGTGCCAGCAAATAAAGCTGATAGTCTTATGTAACAAGAGCCAGAAGTGATGCGAATACCCATGGATAGCTGTGTAAGCTGTCTCTCAGTCCTTGCCAAATCCTTCGCAGGGCGAGGACTAGGCCTTTGAGAGCCGTGGGTGTGCGGAACAGTTACTCAGCACATTGTTGCAAGATGCAACTACTTCACATTTGTCCTAACACGCCCTCAAACAAGTTAAATACCTCTACACTGTGCAACCCGCATGTCATTGACCTGTAAAATGGTTTTAGGGGAGTCTGATTAATCTGATAAGGAAAATGAGGTTCCTGCCAATTGAGGAAATATTACNCCTGTAAAATGGTTTTAGGGGAGTCTGATTAATCTGATAAGGAAAATGAGGTTCCTGCCAATTGAGGAAATATTACAGAGTGAAAGGTGGTGTTTGGTCGTAATGACAATTTATTCTCCATTTCATATACCTACCTAGCTTAAGTAGATTTGGTGAGTTCTGGAAAAGCAGTGCAGGCAGAATGCATCCTTCTGCCACGGCCGCTGTCTCAGTGAAGATGACAAACTGCAAAGTCCAGTACGAGGCTACTTTAGCTGGTTGCCATTCCAAATTTGTTTTATTTTTGTTATGACCACACAATATACTAGTTAGGGTTCTGTTTATTTTATTGACGGGGCGGGCAACTCCTAGTTTATCGTCTCCCACGAGACGTGATTGTTTTGCAGTTCTTGTTGTGAGAACGGCAATTTGAACTGTGCATTGATGCAGTGGAAAATATTGCACAGATTGAAATAACTATAACTCGAAAGTTGCAAGTGAACTTCATGGAAAGAAATAAACAATATAAATGTGTTGCTGTTCATCCCAATACGAGAAATACTTAACATATTTAGTGAAGTTAAACTCGTACAGACGGTTGTTGGATTAAAAAAAAATATAATGACTTAACACTAAAAATATGTTTATTTGGGCCACTAATGTAACCTGCATCACTGCTACCCTCTCTTAACACAACCTGCATCACTGCTACCCTCACTAAACGCAACCTGCNCTAATGTAACCTGCATCACTGCTACCCTCTCTTAACACAACCTGCATCACTGCTACCCTCACTAAACGCAACCTGCATCACTGTTAATCTCACTAAACGCAACATGCATCACTGCTACTCTCTCTTAGCACAACCTGCATCACTGCTACCCTCACTAAACGCAACCTGTATCACTGCTGTCCTCATTTTACGCAATCTGCATCGCTACCACTCTCACTTTACGCATTCTGCATCACTACTACTTGGTTAAGAAGTTTGGTAGGAATTGGTAAATATTTACCGAGATATCATAAAAACTTTTCTTATTCATATGGCACTATCTTCCAAAATGGGCAATAAAAGTGTTTTTTTTTATATATGATACTCCTAACAGATACTTTCGGTATACACATTTTGGACGAAATTGTTCAAATGATATGGCAGATATACTAAATAAACCTAAAACCTTTGTATGGCAGTAATTTTGAAAGTAAGTACCTAATCAAGTTCAATCACCTACGTTTTCTTGGCCTATCATAGTATTACTTACCTACCAAATTGGGTAAGGATTGCAATAAAGATTTTTAATTACAACTTAAACTATTAAATATTTATTTGGTGCTATTTTCTAAAATGACGGACTAACAACATCCATCTGAATATTTAATGCTTATACAATGCTCTGCCCGAATACAAAATTTGGTTTAAATCAGTTGAATGGTTCCTGAAGTATGATACATCACCCAAAATTTTAGATGGCCGCCATTTTGAAAGAACGTGTCCGACTTTTTCGAAAACCGTAAAACTCTGGTGTCCTTACTAAGTACTAAGTTTGGTGAAATTTGGTCCACGCATTGAAAAATAGAAAGGGGGAGACACAGAGACAAAAACAGGAAAACTATCTTATAGTAGGCTAAAAAAGACGGTAAAAGGCAGAGTTCTGTTTTTTTTGCCGCCTGCTGTACGCATCAGTGTGGGCATTGGCTGGCATGGGGCAGGGCGTGGAATGTGCCGCACTGTACATGTGCTATCTCAGCAAACAAGTACAGCAGCGGAAAAGAGAACTGCACCAGAGTGGAAGCAGCGCTGTAGAAGGCTGTCAGGCCAACAACCTTGCTCGTGAAAGTAAATTTTAATAAATTTCTGTAGTTTTTTTTAAAAATCTTTACTATGTGATGTACTGTACAATAATCGAGGCCAAAGTACTCTTTTTTTTTATGTTGCAGCTTTCAAATGTGTTAATGAATTTTTGTGGCACTTTTTTTAAAATTAAATTTTTTGTCTCAATTATTTTATATTTTTTCACAGTTCCCGAAAACATGCCGTTGCGAATGATGTTTCCGCATGAAACGGGTGCAATACTAGCGAGGTTTGAGTGCATGAAGTTTTGTGCTCATATTATCTATGACTTTAAACAGACAATTATTTTGTTTGGTAATGCCTAGTAAGAAATAGTTCTCATGATAAATATTAAACTGGGTGCCCACAAATGCGGTGTATAGTAAATCTATGTTTGCACGAGGTGAAAGAATAGTATGATAGTAGAACTTTGTCGGGACTTCAGAAAAGCTGGAAGTAACCATGAATGGACGATATACGATATCGTGAGCACCATAGACTATACCATTACAAGCTCCGAGTACTACAACTTACTACAATGACTGTACATGAAGTGCAAGAGTTGCACGACAGCATCATTTAATAATTACTCGGACTTGTACAGTTTGTGATAAGAAATAAATTGTGGTAACTGCATGTTTGGCAAACTATAGTGCACTGAGAGCATGGGCGCAGTAAGAGTTCTGCTAACAGGAGGTCCCATCCAAGGACCCAGAAGCCAACACCAGGCTAGCATAGACGTATCTGCAATGTTTCTTCAAAGGACACTGCAGTTCACATTCCTCTAGTACAGAAAAACCAACAGGTAATAAAAAAATATTGTGGGCCTCCCTGTATTTATTATGTGTGTGGGTGTTGTACACCACAGGAGAGAACATTAGCGTTGTGACAGTTTCCTAACGGGCAGTCCTTTGTGTACTGGGATCACCCCGCGGTCACGACTACGACTACGAGGCTCGATACGACACTCATATAACTGAGAACACAACAATTCAACCCACTAGTTTTATTAAAGTTAACCCGCTCTATACTTGAAGCGGTTCTTGCGGCGCTAATGCCGGTCACAGCAGTACAGGAAGAAATAAGTACAATATTATAATGGAGTTACAACTCGGTTTCTATTATAAGCACAACTCAACACAAACACAATAAACAGAGCGACCAAAACAAAGTGCATATTAGGTTGACACTTCACTCAAGTAAACAGGTACGCTTGCAGCAAACTACTATCACACAAATGTATCACATGGCAAAGAATTGACTATCCCAGAACACTCATGTCCCACAACATATTTTTGATTTTCACACAGATTCATGTATAAAACCCACCTACAAAACACTGCAGAATTAATCATTTACTGAAACTACCTGGCAATTGATACTGCGTACAAGCCAAAACTCAACAAAATGGTTATTTTTTAAATAATATTCAATGCACAAGCGCAGACTGCATTCACTTGACGAGGTACAGAAGCATCACCAGTAGGGCTGATAGAAGTTCGTTCCAAACCTTCAATGTCTCTTTTCACAGAACATTTTCTAGGAACATTACAATGTCTGACAGACACACACTGTACATTCAAGCTTCAAAATGTTTTCACGTCTTGAAAAGATACAAAAATGTACTCCCTGCCTACAAGCAAAACTTTGTGTTGCATTAAAACAGTCTGACAGAATTCAATTGGCTACTACACATGCTTAATGAGGCACTTAATGATATGTTAATCATGGCAGGACGTGCATTCACTCATTACAGCCCTACAATCTCTTACTTTTACAATAGTGAATAAATGATGGTCACTGAAAATTTTCACAAAATCATGATCATATGCTAGTTATACAGAAGGTGGTGTGATATAACAGAGTTATTGTAGCAACTAGACTAGACACTGTATTACGAGTAACCAAGTACAGTAGCTGATAGTAAAGTAATGAGTTTGTAAGTCAATAACCCAACCTCATACCAACAAGAGACTATAGGCAATGATCCAACTACAGTGGACTATCAATGCACCGACAACGCACATACCGATAAAACACTATTTATCTTCAGTGGTACCGGCAAAATTCCTGTAAAAAAAATGATGATACAATAACCTGCTTTTTTAGTTTATTGCATTGATCGAAATATCTTTCAATCCTGCCATGGGAGATTACAGCAACAATCGTTTTCAAGCTGGTTGTTTATACAAACGTTTAATAACTGGGTGTGAAATACGTTAAAATGTGCCACTGTTTATTATCCCCGTGGTGCGGAGTTCTCCAGTTCGGCTGATGGTGTTGGCGACTAGGACACGCTTGCTCCGCTGACGAGGGGGAAAGCTGTTACCTAGCAACCAGCAGTCTCCTCTCTTTTTACATCTCTCAGCCGTGCACCTTCCTTACACACCTGGCAATCTGTAGAGTACAGTGTAATGACGCACAGTCATCCTGTCAAACGCACCGCACGGTCGTCAAATGCCCCGTCGACTCTAGCTCTAACAAGGTCATGGCAGTCGTGAGTGCGTGATGGTAATTTGCTAGTAGAAATTTGATCAATATTATCAGTCACTCAAAATGGTTTTGTCTGAAACTGTTAAGACAATATATTTCAACAGGGAATCATTTTTTGCACAGATGATTTCTTTTGTTTTGAAAGGTTATTTTTTCCTTCATAAAGTTGTGTTTAATCGTATCTGGAGTAAAATCAACATAATTTTTAAACAAAATATTAATTTAACTTAATGGGCAGCATCTCCTGAATAAAATTATATGCCGAGAAGAGTATACTCTTGTCTCCAAATATTGTTAGAACATCGAGCGACTTGTATGACCAAGCATAAAGTTCATGTTTAGTAGTCTCTTGCAGGGATATCTGGGGACTTATCAGAGCCGGATCTCCCACGTTGCCGCCTGTAGGCCCGTGTAAAAGTACTGCCAACTGCCCAATCTGTTATCTTCATTTATTATTTTACAATCCACAGCAACGAAGCCAGCTGTGTCATCATGATTTAAATAACCATATTATAAGTTATAAATAAATTACTGAATTGAAAGGTTAAAGAAGTATTAGTTAAAAACAAGGTAAAATTACAGTTATTGAATTAACTTGTTATAAAACACTTTAATTCATAATTATAAGCATAATTTTTTTATTTCTAGACATTTCATTTAGTTATCCTTTAGACGAAGTCATTGATATGTTGTATGCAGTATCACTCTCTCCCTCTCCCTCGCTTCCTATTATATATGTGTAATGTCCAGCCTTCACGTTCTCTCCTGGCATGGGATTTTTTTCTACGCTACATATGCTGCATTTGAGGCCAGTCTCTGTACTGTTGTNTTTCCCTCGCTTCCTATTATATATGTGAGTGTATATGTGTAATGTCCAGGCTTCACGTTCTCTCCTGGCATGGGATTTTTTTCTACGCTACATATGCTGCATTTGAGGCCAGTCTCTGTACTGTTGTGAGGATGCCTGTTGAAGCAAACTTCGAGAATACCAGATCCGTTGGGTGCAGTCATTCCCTGAAGAGCAAATCTGTACATAAAATTAGGAAGAATGAAGCTCTCTTCTGCAGTTGTAACTTGCTTTTGGAACATTAGTTCTTTTGATTGTGATGTTGCTAAGGACGATAATGTTTTTGTACCTAATAACGAATTGTCCTAAATCTACGTTTATTGACTGCAGTTTTGTGCTAACAGCATTGAATATGTGCTTTTAAAGTTTCTCACACTTCCTCTAATAGTTTTAATGTGTCAAAGGTATATCTAAATAACATAACTATCTTGAAATTGAAATATAAAAGCACGGATGTGTTGAGATAGCGGTGCTCAACAGTTGTCTTCAGCTCTGGTGAGGGTAAAGTGAGGTGCAGGTCGAGGAGAAGTGGAATGTAAAGTGGGAGAAACGGGAGTACCCTGAGAACCAACGCCAACGTCCGACATGTGCCAAGATCCAGTATTGACCCCATCTTGGTGGAAGGCGAGTGAGCTAGCCACTACATCATTGTAGTCTCTGTTAAAACTTAGTTTTACAAAAAAATTCAATCTTCATGTCACTATTTCACCACATAATTTCGAAAGTACTATAAGCAAAGAGTAAAGAAATGTTAAGGACTTGCTGAGATAAGCAAAAATCAACCTACTAGCCCTTTATTCTGTGCAGACCACTTTCCTTTGTCATTGTAATCAACAGCTATTTGGATGCTGGGTAACTGCCAGTGACAGCATCTTTTAACAATACTGATATTTTAATTATCTCTATTTTTCATGTCTATGAGCATTCTTCAAGTGAAATGCTGTGTTTAAGTTTAAATAGGTAATTATTGTCGTAAAAACATATAATAAGGAATCAGATTATTGTTGAGCTAAAATAAAGTAAATGTAATGTTCTGTTAATAACTGTAATTTTTACAGCTCTTAGTGGTAATACAATTATTATGTAATTAACTATATGTGATAATTCACTGGCGTGACGGTCTACAGAGAGGAACACATCAACACCTCAATGGAAGTTGTCTTTAGTTTGTGCTAGATCAGGCACACTCGTGAAAGGGGTTCACAGGTCCTAATGCGGCGGGGTCTGCAAGATCTGGCACCTAGCCTTTATAGAACGTTGGGTGGGAAGGCTGCCAGATTGGCACAAAGTCAATCTGTGATAGAGCTGGTTTGCGATTGCGGGGTTTTGGCGGGCCCGCTGGCTTACCTCCCGCTGCCGGTCGGTGGGTGCTCATCAACATTGGTCCAATGGTGGGCCTCCTGGCCCGGCTGGTTGGTGGCGACGGCATCTGCCCGGTGACTCGGAAGGCAGATGCACTCGGCTGCGGCTGGCGGCCCACTGGTAGTGGCTGGTGAAGCTGCGTCTAGGTCGTCGATGCCTAGGTCTAAGGGTAGATCTAGGCGTGGAGGATCTCAATGACTGGGTGTACAGCTCCGGGGAACTTCAACAGGGGACCAAATAAACGATGGGAGGGAGGGGTGGCTGAGGCGAGGCCTCGACAGTTGGCGAGTGATGTCAGCTCGTTCCCGAGGGGTCAAAAAGCTGAAGGCAGGGGCTGACTTGTTTATCAGACAGGATAGCAGCCACCCTCTTGTTGCTCCACTTACTACCCCTCCTGTGAGTGAACAGCATTTACCAGGGAACTAGGTGTACGGTACACTTCCGTAACTGGGTGGCAGGCAACAATAACCCTAGCTAGAGTGTATTTCGGAAGGAGTAGATAAATCCTTGCCAGGCCTGGCACTCCCTCCGGCGTGTTTATGTGCGGTGGAGGTAGTGGATCAGCTGACAAGGGGAATCTAACCTCTTCGTTGCGTCGCTTAATAGTGGTTGTGGCTCTACCGTATATGTGCACCATGTACCTTTACGTACCTGGTCTACAGTAAGGGTGGCCGTCTAGTGGGTTGTGTTTGCTGACGTACGTCCACTCCTTTCAGGGGACGGGCTGCAGTCCTACACTAAGATTGGAAAGTAAGTTTCAATTCCGTGGTTCCCTGCACATTTGTTGTGGGGTGTCGCTTACAATGGATGACTTAACACAATTCACACAAGAAAGCGCATACAGCGGTTAAACTGGAAACGTGTTTTATTGTCTCTAGAATAAGACACGGAGACCCGTACTCTCCTACTATAACCAAAACACCTATCCACCCCTTCGGAAGGAAGCAAAGACAGGCGAAGGTGCCTGTCGGTTTGAAGAGCCTGGCCTGATGGACGGAAATACAAGAGCACAGAGCAACAACTAGGTAGCCGTGATAACAACTAAACCCTAACTGAAGCTAAGTGGGTGTCCTGAAGGGACTTAGGGGGAAGTATAGGGTGTGGGTGTTGAAGGCAATGCCAAGTGTGAAGTGGGAGATGACCGCTCTTCTGGGGCTGCAGCGCGTGCAGGAAGAAGTCCGTCATTGGTAGCGAAAATCAACTGTTGGTCTCTCACGAGGAGAGCGATAGAGAGCAAACAGAGCAGAGAGCCGTGGCACGACTTGTGCGAAGGCAAGTTGCTGAAGTGAAGCGCCGTTCTGCGGCAGTGCAGGGACATATATTCACCTGCGCTTGGTGGTGGTAGCGAGGGGGGGATCTCTCCTCCCTTCGTAGAAGGAGCCAAACTCTGCTGCCATCTCTCAGGGCGGTAGGAAGCTAGCCTCCCTGCTATGCGGGGCTGCATCAACTACGCGAGCTGAGGCACAGTCTCCAGCATCAATAAAGCATTTTAATCATTATCACAAACTCCGCACCTTTATTTGTGTTTCAATAAATAAAAATGTTGTTTGAACTAAAAACGAACTACTATCACGTCAGCTGCTAGTGGAGCGAAGCTTGAAAACAGGAAACTCAACGAAGATCTAGTAGTCAGCCTCACGCTACATGTATATCAGTTTCTGTCGCCTGACAAAAATAAAAACCGGAAGCTGGCACTGGCGGGTACGGAGGCAACAAGGAGATTTATTAATATCAAAGCAATTGACCCACAAACACTCACCAGTGACAGTAACTGGATTATCTTCTAAAATTGATATATATTTTATTCTAGCACACAGCTATACAAAAGTATTGAAACATTTTTTTTTTTTGCTGTTTTCCGTCATATGTCGTGCCGCCCCCTAAAAAGTGCCGCTCTAAGCCTGGGCCTAGTCGGCCTAATGGGAAATTTGACACTGGATCTTTATTACAATAAACTGATATCCTGGAAGTGCCTATTTAACATCTTTTGTCGTCAAATAATGTGCAAGCACCAAGCCCGGGCACTGCACATCCCACAACAGACATTCAGTGTACAGGTAAACCAGAGGATGTGGTTATGATTGATTAATTATAAAAGACTANAGCTGGCACTGGCGGGTACGGAGGCAACAAGGAGATTTATTAATATCAAAGCAATTGACCCACAAACACTCACCAGTGACAGTAACTGGATTATCTTCTAAAATTGATATACATTTTATTCTAGCACACAGCTATACAAAAGTATTGAAACATTTTTTTTTTTGCTGTTTTCCGTCATATGTCGTGCCGCCCCCTAAAAAGTGCCGCTCTAAGCCTGGGCCTAGTCGGCCTAATGGGAAATTTGACACTGGATCTTTATTACAATAAACTGATATCCTGGAAATGGCTATTTAACATCTTTTGTCGTCAAATAATGTGCAAGCACCAAGCCCGGGCACTGCACATCCCACAACAGACATTCAGTGTACAGGTAAACCAGAGGATGTGGTTATGATTGATTAATTATAAAAGACTGTAAGGAAATGGATTTTAATTGCCTTATTTATTCACCTCTATCTCAAAATCACACGTTTTAAAAGTGAAATAATATTAACTACTTCAACTACACATTTGCCACGCAAGCACGGCATTGCCAACAAGTATAGATTTGAGTAGATTGCGTAAGCTTCGGCTGTCCTCTGCGATATCACGCAGAGCTCGTTTCCTCCCCTCGCACGGCTGGCAGGGAGGGAGCTAGTTGCCTAGCAACCAGCATGACGTCCTTACTCCCTCCTCCTGCCTGCTGTGAACACAGTGGCCGGCCAATAACCTCTCCACTGTCTCAGGTGGTTGAATGTGCGCTGGACATTCCAAATTCCGTGTCATATTTTCTTTTTCAGATGGTTTGAAAGTTTGGGTAAGGCTTGCATTCTGTATTGAATTACAATAAATTATATGAAGATATTTTGTGATGTTATATTCTTTATATAAACAAGTTGAGGTGAAATGTTTCTTAATTTATTATTTACGGTAATACTTTTTTTTTAAAATTCATATTTTTATTGTGTTTATTAAATAAAATTTATTCACAAACAATGTACAGCTCTTATTACACTGAACATGATATTTAATAAAGTTAGAAGTTGCATTTTATTGATATTCATATCCAACCCCCTGACAGTTCCCTGAAAAACGTTAGCTAGGGAGTCCACTGTAGTCGTTCCAGCCCACCTGGTATTACAGAGGACAATTCATAGAGCGTAGAATGCAAGTAAACATGACAAACATTCCAGTATGGTACCCACCATACACACCGATGCTATTCAATTAGTTTCTCGATCAAGCCACGCCTCACTTATACATAGTTTATTTACATGATGATGTAGTGAATGAAACACAGTCAACTGCCAACACTAAGACGCTGGGAATAACAAACCACATAACAACCCTTTTTAGAGAAAAAGTAAAAATTTTATTTAAAAATAATTTTTTGAAAAACTCCCCCCTTCTCGAAATGAAAACTGATAGTTTGCCATCTCACACAACATACTAAGCATTGTCAGTCTTGTTTCGAATCACCTGGTATAGATGTAGAATCTGTGCCACAACACTAACAAAGATTACTTTAAACCTTACAATGTACATGCGAAATGCAGTAGCACTAACAAATGAAAGGCTTAAAACTTGTGCATGGGAATTAACAATTTAGAACTGGACAGTAACATCACAAAACATTAAATGTAAACATTGCGCACAATGTTCGTTCCCCAGAAGCATCGAGATACGTTGAACAATTAGCACATTGCACCNATTAAATGTAAACATTGCGCACAATGTTCGTTCCCCAGAAGCATCGAGATACGTTGAACAATTAGCACATTGCACCATCGTAACAGCCAGCATGGGATCTGCAAAGCGACTGCCGTGCCAGAGCAGAGCTGGCGAGGAACACGTTACTGTCGCTCGAATAACAGTTATACAACTGCGCACTAGTTGAACTGGAGACATTGTAAGAAACGATGTATATGGTAAATACACTTAAAGATATGTCAAGAATGAATAGTAAACAAGAATATTCTGTATCAGTGACAACTATAATTCAACAATTGTTACTTTAATATAAACTATGCAAAATAGGACAATATAAACCATTAACTTAAATTGCTTTTACGCTGGCCTTAAACAAAGAACAGCAGCACCAATCAGGAGGGTGCGCACGCAGCTCTGCTGCTGCGGGGGGGAGGGGNGGTAATGCCCCACCTTCCCTCCCCTCACGAGCCACATTGCCGAGGTTGTCACTCCCTGCTCTGTGGTCACGAGGCTTCTGTTGCACGCACATGGCTTCTTCAGAGACGGTACAGGGAACCACGCTACTCGTAACTGCATTACACCACCCTTACGTCGCGTGTGCATTGAACCTGTGATAAGTTAACACAAATTGTCCTGCCAAAAGCCAGAGAAGATGAACTTCGTGTTTGTTAAAAGATGTGCGACTTGCTGTGTTTCAAAGGATTTTTTTGCGACGGGAAAACTCATGTGTGTGTGTGAAAGGTATATAATTTATTTAGAAAATGTCACAATTTAAAAATAATTTAATATTTAATTAAATGTTCAATGTTCTAGTTTTAGGAGGCCAAAGTCAATCAAAATAAGTCCAATTTGATCTTACAAGGTACTAGATCATACGAGTCAATTCATGGGAACAATTTGACCGTATGTAACAAATACAACGTGCTATATTACAGCTAAAGCCCTGAAAAAATAACCTATGTACAATTTTAACACATGTTTTGCATATAGAGGTCATGGGTGGGTCAGAATTGGTCCAAATTCCATTAATGATCATTCAAGCCACGTGCTGCTTGGTTACAAATCGAGCCCAGTGTTGAGGCTATCTGCTGGCAACTTAGCTGAGTGAGGAGGCTACTGTGGTTGCTATGCAACCACCACCTCACTCACCAGGTGCGTCAGGGGAGGAAGTAGACTTGCTAACTGTTCCGTATTGTACAGTACTTCATGTATCCTGGGGTTGGAAGAATATCCAGTATGGACATAGAGATACAGACTATGACATCCCGTCCCGTCCTGACTTCTTCGAAAAACCTGAATATGTTTTAATAAACAAGTGTCCATAATTTACCACTTTTGCAATTACAGACACCAGTCCTCTGATGCACTAACCAAATTGCCACAGTTTGTTTCAATTAACACCAACAGGTGGCATTCATGGTTCCCCCTCTTCGACTGCCATCAAACAGAAATGGCACAGACCTGGGAAATCGGACTGCGTAATTAAAACAAAGCACTGTAATGATCTCAACATGGTGTTGACGCAATGTGATTTCTGCCCAGAGCTCCGAAAGTCAATGAGAAGAAATTCAAGCAAGCGCAGGTAAGTGGCAGGAGAAACTATGGCTCTCTTAAGAGGACCGAGAAGCCATCATGTAGACGCATCTTGTCGACATTTCACGGTGGATAGTGGTGTTGCTATTGCCTGTAAAGTGGTTATGGGGGCCTGCAATCCAGTTATGGTGTTATGGCATGGACACGGGGCTGCCCGTCGGTCCAGGCCTATACACGATCAGTGCGGGCTTTCCAACTGGGTGCCTAAAATGGCTGGCATTCGGTATTGGGCGAGGCAATCTCGGCCGGNTAACCAAATTGCCACAGTTTGTTTCAATTAACACCAACAGGTGGCATTCATGGTTCCCCCTCTTCGACTGCCATCTAACAGAAATGGCACAGACCTGGGAAATCTGACTGCGTAATTAAAACAAAGCACTGTAATGATCTCAACATGGTGTTGACGCAATGTGATTTCTGCCCAGAGCTCCNTTAAAACAAAGCACTGTAATGATCTCAACATGGTGTTGACGCAATGTGATTTCTGCCCAGAGCTCCGAAAGTCAACGAGAAGAAATTCAAGCAAGCGCAGGTAAACGGCAGGAGAAACTATGGCTCTCTTAAGAGGACCGAGAAGCCTTTTGTGCCATCTTGTCGACATTTCACGGTGGATAGTGGTGTTGCTATGGCCTGTAAAGTGGTTATGGGGGCCTGCAATCCAGTTATGGTGTTATGGCATGGACACGGGTCTGCCCATCGGTCCAGGCCTATACACGATCAGTGCGGGCTTTCCAATCTGCTACATTATCCAACTGGGTGCCTAAAATGGCTGGCATTCGGTATTGGGCGAGGCAATCTCGGCCGGAGGCAGCTGTGCAATTCACTGCAGCCGGTTCAGGTTGTACGGGGAGACCCTACAGCAGGGGACAACCTGGCTCTGACGTGGGGTGGGTCCCGGGTACCTGGTCTACTTCAGTGTTGTCGTAGCGGCAATGTTAAACCGGTGAATGGAATTATGGCACAAGTTGCCTGTATCTCTTGTAGGCTGGTGGTCTGATGCTTGTCCGGCCTCAAACCCGCGGGGTGTAAGGATCAGTGTGGTGTATCTTCGGATTTCCAGTGGGCGTGCCTCAGGGGGCCCTTGGGCCCCTGCCCCGGTGTAAGGCAGTACTGCCCGGTGAGGTATGCCACCGTGTAAATTCTCTAACCTTGAGGCAAACTGCCCTGAAGGGTCTTTCGGTGATGTGAAAAAGACCAACATTCGAGGGACTTGTGTCTACCCAGTGCTTCCGAATATCAACGTGAAGAAATTCAAATAAGCGCAACTATGACTCCCTTAAGGAGTGTGATGCTGAATATATGCTGGGTCTTTGGACTCGTGTCACTTAACCTATCCTCCCCAAGTGCCTGAAGGTCCACCTCCTATGGTGAGAGTCTGTAACGCTTATTAGCAACTAACTGACAAGACTAATGGCCATGGTGCATGGGCCAACCCTCCACGTACTGCTGTCGCAAGGCACCCAACTGGGTTACTAAGTCAAGAATGTCCTGTGTGTAAAACTGGTTATAAACCAGGATAAGGGATGAGACAACATCAAAGACACATGTATCCTCAGAAATACAATGACGAAGATACAAAGAGAGAAGAGGATCAGAAGGCATGATCTGTCAGGACTAAGGAGGAAATGATCTAGATAGCAAAATTGGAGTTGTGCGTACAGAATGAGCATAAGCTGCAAAAAGGTCTTAACGGAGCGCTAGCATGAAAGCTAGGAATAAGTGTGGAAGGCGTTAAGCGACGATTCTAAAAGNGCAAAAAGGTCTTAACGGAGCGCTAGCATGAAAGCTAGGAATAAGTGTGGAAGGCGTTAAGCGACGATTCTAAAAAAATATAAGGATATAATGGTGAGTCTTGAAGTGGAGGAAACATATAAAGGAAGCTGAAAAGGTGGCTGGAAAAGAGGAAATTGATATCGGATGAAAGAATAGTTAGCTAGCTCAAGGAAGGCATGGAGAACTTTATTGATGAAATGCAAAACATCATCCCGATATTGGATGGAAATTCTGAGTGGGGTAAGATAGATAAGGAAATATCCTCATATTCATACATCAAATCCCTAATGAAGGAGAGATGGTGGGACGAAACAAGAAGAGGCGANGCAAAAAGGTCTTAACGGAGCGCTAGCATGAAAGCTAGGAATAAGTGTGGAAGGCGTTAAGCGACGATTCTAAAAGGAATATAAGGATATAATGGTGAGTCTTGAAGCGGAGGAAACATATAAAGGAAGCTGAAAAGGTGGCTGGAATACAAGAAGAAAAGAGGAAATTGATATTGGATGAAAGAATAGTTAGCTACCTCAAGGAAGGCATGGAGAACTTTATTGATGAAATGCAAAATATCATCCCGATATTGGATGGAAATTCTGAGTGGGGTAAGATATATAAGGAAATATCCTCATATTCATACATCAAATCCCTAATGAAGGAGAGATGGTGGGACGAAACAAGGAGAGGCGANATAAGGAAATATCCTCATATTCATACATCAAATCCCTAATGAAGGAGAGATGGTGGGACGAAACAAGGAGAGGCGACCAACAAATAAAGATAAATCTGCACGTAGAGCTAGGAAGAAAGCTCAGGCATAACAACATGCCCAATACCAGCACCTATAAGTCATAGTAAGCGACTATGAACAACTATAGACCGGTAGAGGAACAAAGAATTTCCAGCGACTATAGAAGAGGTGCACCAGAGCAGGATATCCAATATCATATAAGAATGGAAGAAATGAATAAAATCCTTGAAGCCAACATCACCTGGAAAGGGTGGAAGATGTAAAGACTTCCAATATCTTTGATGTGAATGGCCTTCTGAAGCTGTAAACATCAAACACTCCCACCACAAAGTGACAACATCAAAACTTCAATTACAAGTTCTAGACAAGTTAAGGGGACATTTGCAAACAGAAATACACTAAGCAGAATAAATAAAAAACATATTGAATGAGATATGGCGGGAATAGGCCGCTAGGGTACTGATTACATTATAAAAGGTAGACAGAATGCAAGTAAGTACANGAATGAGATATGGCGGGAATAGGCCGCTAGGGTACTGATTACATTATAAAAGGTAGACAGAATGCAAGTAAGTACTCGTAGACACACACACACACACAAACAAAATTCAGACAAACACATTTTCCACGCAACCGCGCGGAAAATGTGTTTGTTTGACTTTTGTTGGTGTGCGACTATCTACGAGTACTGCACCGCGAGGACTTACTTGCATTCTGTCTACCTTTTGTAATGTAACAAATACATTTGTCTGCACCATAATCAACACTTCATTACCAATGGTAGCAAAATTTGTATAATACAATACAGTACATGTATAGACAAGAGAACTACGTAAATTAGTAATAAATAGTCAATATCCTAAGAATTGAAACACACTANAAGTAATAAATAGTCAATATCCTAAGAATTGAAACACACTAGGTACTTCAAATGATTATTATCTATAAGAACCAAGACAAATGTCAGAAATAAAATATTTCAGCACATAATCTACAAAGGATAAAGATAATACATAAAAGAGATACCAAAGATACAGAAAATAAAAGTTAAATGAAGTATATATTTTCAAGTATCATCCGTCCATTTATTTTTCCTAAAAATCTGCACACTTTTGTGTAGAAANTTAAATGAAGTATATATTTTCAAGTATCATCCGTCCATTTATTTTTCCTAAAAATCTGCACACTTTTGTGTAGAAACAACATTGCTACTTTGATGTGTTTCCTCCTTTAGGAAGCCCAATAATCCTGGAATTGAGAAAGAGATACAACTACGGAAGGAGGAGGTGAACAAGAAAGTAGGCCTACATATTGTAACATACTAGAGACAAACCAGACACTTTGCCTGCAATATTTCAGCACACATACTGTTACACAGCTTCACAGAGACTATCACCAAAGTGAATAGAAATAACGTGCACACAATAACATCTGACCAGGGGTTTACAACATTTAGTCTCTCACGAATTTGAAGCCATAACCTATCTCAGTGGTTCTGCAGTGAACTCTCACTATGCAAAACCTTGGCTTCAAGGAGTTGCTAGCTACGGTCTGTACAGACAGGCGCCTGGCATTGAATCCTGACTAAACCATGGAACTGTCTCTTCTATAGTGTTGACCTGGAAAAAACATCTTTATTAAATAAGGATTTATCATAAAAATAAATTCAAACTCTTTGTGGCTGACGATTGTTATGATGACCAGACCGTTATTGCTTTGTGGTGCTACGACCCATTTAAAACCAGGAGGGACCATCCGTGGAAACTCGTGTAATGTATTGCTCGGCCCGCCATCGAGATACTCGACACTGGCCAAATGGCAGTTTTGCAGTTTATTCTAATAACGCNTAATGTATTGCTCGGCCCGCCATCGAGATACTCGACACTGGCCAAATGGCAGTTTTGCAGTTTATTCTAATAACGCAACAGGCAAGTTGTTTACGGGCCGTGATAATTCACGAGTTTTGCCAGCTTCATAGATACGTGGCTCTAACCATAGCATCTGTCCAATGGAATTCGGTTTTGTAAAGTTAATATTATCTTGTGATGATCCTACATTGTATTAGATATGTTTACTGCACAGCAGGGAACTTAATTTATAATGATCACTTCCAGTGCTCGCTGTTTGGTATAATTTTTATCATAATCTCATCATCTGTCAGAATATCCAATTATGTTTTACTTTGTATCAAAGATTTCAATTATAAGATTCTGTCATGTATCGAGCAACTTGTACCTTTGAAAGGAGTGTCTGGATACTTCCGGCCTCATGCATGGTGTCCGGGCAGCAAGGGAAGCTTCGCCCCTCCGCCCCTCCTCTCTTTCAGCTCCCTGATATTTTTTTAAGGGAGGGATTTTACAAAATAGTTTTCCTAATAATTAACAGGAAATACATTATATAAGTGCAATCTGCATAATTTAAAAAATCTATGACATTTTTATTGAAAACTCAATTGGATGACAATACATACATATTGAGTATTAGCAGGCCAATGCAACATTCTCAGAGCACCGAACAAATAAGTGACATACGTAGGTGAGTATTGCCCTGCCCTGGAGGGAGACGCAATCCTCCTGCTCCAGAGCTGGGGTCAGAGGTTTTTCGTCAGCAGCATAGAGGGCGCTTGTGCAACAGGCATGGAGTCTGATGACCCAGGCCTCTTCGAGGAGCACGAGAGGTACTGTTTCACTGCCGGTGATACGCATTAGGTCAAATAAATATTTCATCGTGACGGAACTGTGGACGGCGCTGCAGTACATCACCAAGAAGCGAGTGGTTACGATGGACTGCGGCCATTGATAATTAGCGACTTCCAATGCAAGATTACAGAAACAAGCATATCCGGTTGTGTTGCGTGGGTTTGTCATTACGAGCTCACAATGTTCACTGCATCTGATGACATTATTCAGAGTATGTATGTATTGGGATTTCCACATAATTCAAAGTCTGTGTCAGGAGATAGCAAATCATCAATGCACCTTGCCACGTTGTCTACTTCAGAAGAGCTCGTGGATAATGTAACCTCGTGAGAGACATTACCGCTTTTCACAAGGTACATTTTACAGTTTTTCCCATCAATATACATTATCGCCTTCTATGTCTAAAACNGTCAGCAGCATAGAGGGCGCTTGTGCAACAGGCATGGAGTCTGATGACCCAGGCCTCTTCGAGGAGCACGAGAGGCACTGTTTCACTGCCGGTGATACGCATTAGGTCAAATAAATATTTCATCGTGACGGAACTGTGGACGGCGCTGCAGTACATCACCAAGAAGCGAGTGGTTGCGATGGACTGCGGCCATTGATAATTAGCGACTTCCAATGCAAGATTACAGAAACAAGCATATCCGGTTGTGTTGCGTGGGTTTGTTATTACGAGCTCACAATGTTCACTGCATCTGATGACATTATTCAGAGTATGTATGTATTGGGATTTCCACATAATTCAAAGTCTGTGTCAGGAGATAGCAAATCATCAATGCACCTTGCCACGTTGTCTACTTCAGAAGAGCTCGTGGACAAAGTAACCTCGTGAGCGACATTACCGCTTTTCACAAGGTACATTTTACAGTTTTTCCCATCAATATACATTATCGCCTTCTATGTCTAAAACTTGACCAGACCTCCGTACCAGTCTCCATTCAGTTTGGCCCCGGGCGTCGCACAATCCAGCATGCTACCATCAGCACCAGGATGCAAAGGCACAACCCAGATGCCTATAGTTGTCCTGCCTCAGGCTGCTTCGTTACGGGGCGGACCTAGTCCCTTCCCACTCACTTTTCCTGACGAAGCGCCCGTAAACACCGCCAGCGTCCGAAAGGGAGAGCTATTTACTGTACAACACTCAGGTTGAGTCGCGGGAACGGTACCACGTGCAGCTCCAAGTTACGTCCTGTCAAGGTAAGCGTTATTGACATGACCGATGGTTTCCAGTCACTGTACCGGTTATTTATTATGCTACTTGCTGTAACAAACAAGGAAGCAAAGAGACAAACGTTCGCTGTTCCATGTATTTGGCATTTGCTCTATCTTTGTAGTTTGTTAGTCAACATCTTTCCTTTTAGGTACTACCGCAGTGTGGGTGAACGGTGCAAATTACTGAAACTATCACAGTAGTTTGTGCGTTTGCCTTATTTTATATACCCAAGTGGTTACCAGGCCCTGCGATTGTGTCCAGGTTGGTTATGGCACGTTCATTACACTTGGGTGAGGGGGCAACTCATCTCGCGTACACACACCTTGAAAATTATGAATTTTCTACTTTTGTATGTAAACGGTTATGTCTGTGTTCATTAATGGTTATTTAGGCATTGATTTTATGAGCTCTGCTTCAGTTTCTTGATGCATTGCTTTTGTATACTTCTGCCTCCTACTGGGAATAGTCGCACATAGAGGCCATGGCCGTTTTCTNGGTCACTGTACAGGTAATTAATTCTGCTACTTGCTGTAACAAACAAGGAAGCAAAGACACAAACGTTCGCTGTTCCATGTATTTGGCATTTGCTCTATCTTTGTAGTTTGTTAGTCAACATCTTTCCTTTTAGGTACCACTGCAGTGTGGGTGAACGGTGCAAATTACTGAAACTATCACAGTAGTTTGTGCGTTTGCCTTATTTTATATACCCAAGTGGTTACCAGGCCCTGCGATTGTGTCCAGGCATATTATGGCACATTCATCACACTTGGGTGAGGGGGCAACTCATCTCGCGTACACACACCTTGAAAATTATGAATTTTCTACTTTTGTATGTAAACGGTTATGTCTGTGTTCATTAATGGTTATTTAGGCATTGATTTTATGAGCTCTGCTTCAGTTTCTTGATGCATTGCTTTTGTATACTTCTGCCTCCTACTGGGAATAGTCGCACATAGAGGCCATGGCCGTTTTCTCCTCCGCTGCTATAGCTTCCATTTTTGCATAGTCTTTGGGCCTTGGACATCTGCTGCCATTCGTTCGATGTTGGCAAAGTAACCTTAAGAAAACATGTATGGCCGGTACACATTTGACAGAGCTCTCGTGAAGGCAAGTTTTGAAGAAAATGCCTGCCTCCGTCTGCACACTGCAACGTATATGGGTGGACCTGAAGGAAGGATTGATAAATTCCATTCAAGCGACCTGAGGAAGTCCTTAAGGCAGAACCTTGGACTCCAAGCCTGCCTGGTGAGCCACAACCTCTCTCATGGAGGAGCTCCAAGATTGTGATAGAAGAATGCCCAGATTGGTACAACTGGATGTTGACAATAAAGTACAAATTAAAGTTTTAATTTTGTAGATTCAAAACATTTTTTTGAAGAGTTGCTAAAAATGTTGTGACGGGACATATATATATATATATATTTTTTTTTATTTCTAAATAACGCAATAGAGTACATTAAGTTAAAATATCCACAAGCACATTACAAATACAATGTATTGTTAAGCGCTCGCTGCTTCACATCCCGTGTGAGCAAGTGGAAGTGAAGGACAGCAATTATATGATAGAGGCGGCAGCTAGTCAAAGGATTGTTTTGAATGAACAAGCCAGTGATAGGCTGGTGGCCGCGTATCTGTTACCGAAAGCGAGCCAACATGATAATTCTTTTTGCGGCCGGGTGTTTCCTTTGAGTGGGAAGACACCTAGAGCCGGAGGTCAAATTTGTATTGTTAGACGAAGCGAGCGGCCTATCATAAAGGATGACACCGCACACACTGATAAACTTATCGCAGCTCACGCCTCGCTGACCCTGAGAAGCTCATATTTCTCCATTTGTCAAACAGGAATGTCTTCGGCATCACCATTACCTTTCCCAAAACAACTTGGATTGCCGAGAACGTTCTAGACGGCACCTACCTCAAGTATAAATACCACGTGCTGGCCTCTGAGGGAAGAGTGATTAAGAGCAGAGAGTTTGGCGTCTCGTGCGACCTCAAGCGACAGTTGGGCAATTCCGTAGCGACGAGGGACAACTGCAGCGATCTGCAGGAGTACGTCGGCAAGCCTGTGCGTGGCGAAGAGTGGGACTGATCTGCGGGACTGGGGACTGGATGCGTGAGTGGGAGACAATCAGGACGATGGAAATAGACAGCTTTAACTAAACTTGCGGAAATAATTGGAGCATTTAAAGGCACATTAGCAATAGTAAAGACTGTGAGAAAGACTGTAATTGAAATGGAGATAGTAATTAAATATTGTACTCAATAAGAATAATAAGAGTTAACAGGATGCTTAGACGGTTTGTAACTTTGAGAATAAACATAATTACTGAATTTAGTTCTTTTTATTTTATTAAAACCTCCATCCCTCACGAAATTGGATACAGCCCTCAGGCATTCTACTTAACAGTATGTATAAAATATTGCAGCAATGTGATTTTAGCAGTACAGATTATGATAGACATTTATCTGGCCTGGTCCGTCTTCATCCTTGACCCTCTGAATTTATTAAAATGCCTTCAAATAAATTAACCAGATTCAAAACTGAATAACACTAATATAAATGCCTTGAGCATAATGAAAAAATATTTTTAAAGCATAGAAAAACTGAAAAAAAATATTGCTTATAAGTGATAAAAGGAATCTGTTCTTGCATCAATAGTGAACAATGAAAATTTGGCTGGATATAGTTGTTGGCTAAGAGTCTAAAACATCTTCTCTATAAGAAAATTTGTTAAAAAATTCTTTATTTAACAGTTTTGGACATGAGTGAAAAACAGGGAGCATCATCCATATTAGAAGGTATTTATACTATTTTTTTAAATTCTTTGTAGTTAAATGATTGGGGCAAGCAATTTTCAGCACCAGGACTAAAGATTTTGTTTGATCCATGCAGCAAAAAAAAATATTCATAGATAGTAATAAAAAAAAACACACCCACGCATGCGCACACACACACACACACACACAAAAATCCATTTTCAGCGTTATTTACACAGTAATTCTGGTGGGACAAGGGAAGATTTTCAATAGTTAAAAACTTTCAAGACATGCATATTCAATGTACTGTTTATACTGTAAACCTTATAAAATCAATTAGAAAAAATTATCTGTTACTGTTATAATTTGTAACAGCAACTAAGGGAGCAGCAGTTCTGTTAGAAATGTAATAGACTAGCAGTAGCATGTATGGGTGTTAACAACATAGGGGCAGGTTGGAGCCCCGGGCAATGGCTGGTGATGGTGAAGTCAATTAGGCAGAGGGATTGTGTAGCAGTTTGCTGTTGCCTTCTGCAGCACTGACCTCCAACCACAGTGCTGGGAACCAGACCAAGCTCTCCCGGGAGACAGGCGAGTTGAGGGTCGAGAGAGTTTGGTCGGCGGTGAGGAGCGATGCGGATGTGGAGCAACAGCGCAGTGCAAGGTCACAAGGTCAGGGGCAACAGGAGTGTCCCGACGACAACCAGCGTCAACATCCACCACATTACATGCCAACATCCAGGTGACCCTCGCCGGGCATTCAACCCAGTTTGCCCTGGTGGGAGACGTCTATTCTAACTACTAGACCCGGGAGAGAGGCAACCATGCAAAATAATGGTCGCTGCTGCCAACTTTGGAGAAATACTCCAGCTCTTAAAAAAAAGCGTTGTTGCCTGTCAACTTTGTATAAGAGGCACATGTTAACTTGTTTAAAAATATCATATTTGGTTTTGTGCGAGCTGGATTTTCAAGGCTCGCATCTCATTTCCACCCCGTTTGTGCTATGGACTTGCAATTTGGCATCAGGGCGTGTTTCACAGAGTTTAGGGAATTGTGGAGATTTTGATTTTTTTAAGGAGATGACGAGGGAGTTTATTTAATTCCCAATATTCACAGATTCCATTAGAAATGTCTGTTCCAAAAGCATTTGTGTTGTTCCGATGTTGAAAACCCCTGTTACCAGATTGTGCAATTACCTATCATCTACATTGCACAAACAAACATCAACTATATAAGTTAGATGAGCACAAGAAACATCATATCATAACTCACACACACAGTAAATATTCTCTCATATAAATATTACATTTAATGCAACAAAAACAACAACATTTAGACTTTGTAGTCAATCATAAATATCTGAAATGCAAAAAACCTCTCCAGGTAGTAACAATCTTTGGTGCGAAATGCCGTCAGGTCGAGGCGCGTAGCAGGTCGGAGCTAGAAGCTGAACTTGCCGCGGATCTTGAAGAAGCCGAGGGAGTTGCGGTTGTGGATGAGCGAGCCGATGCCCACGTAGTTTTCCAGCAGCACCGGCTTGTGCTCGATGCGGCAGTCGCACGCCTTCTCCACGTGGGCCATCAGGCTCTGGGCAAAGTCATCCACGTCAAACCTGCAGTTCCAGTCGCTGCTCGCCTCTGAAAACACAGACAGCAAGTCACGGAGCGTGCTTACGGGGAATCCCTAAGATAGCATCTGACCAATAGGAAGCAATGCGACAGGCCTCCCAACACTTGTGATATGCGTTCCCACGAAGCTGAATTTATAACTAATTACATGATGATATCCTACTGTTACCAATATGTTACGTGAGCCAATGGATGTAACCACAGATGCCACCTCAGACTTTTCTTTGTTCCCTTGAGGAAACTGCACAAGAAAGCCCTAAAAAATGTTATATAATATTTTCACAATTTTTTTTTAAATTGTAGTGTAAAAAGTGGTGGCTATATAAAATTCTTTTTACCTTCCCTGGAAAGAAATTCATATTCGTAAAACATTTAATTACCGAGATGTGTGTACATGCGCAAGAGCTGATTTCACAGACAATATTTTACTAGGAGTCCCTTTAGGAGGATGTGGGACATAAGGCACGGCAGAAATACATCACTATGGTAAAATTTTTGCTCAAAAAGTCAGTAAAAACAATGGTGCAAGATTGCCCTTTCTATGTTTTTATATACTGGCTTTCATAAAACTGTAAAACATAATTTGCCTCTAAAAGTTCTAATTAATGTCCCGTGCACTCTTAAGATACTTCCAACTTTTCTGAAACCCTACTAAAGTTCTACTTACAGGTTGTTCCTTCACCTAATGCAGCAAAGCTTAACTAAAAATTGAGATTACACCAAAGGGATAATGCACCGCATAGGTGTGCACTCAGTTTTATTATATTTTGCAAGAAAACTATTCCTTATTCAAGTTTTTATTCATATTAATTACAAATGATGTCGAAAGTAAAATTTGAATTTAACCATAAAAAGATACTCTTATGTTGACGGAAGTACAAAACACTTGAGATACAAGACATCCTCAGGAAACTACCAAATGTGTCTTACATGCCACACCACCTCCTCCTCCTCTGCTGAACAAATGGAATTCACCAAAGGCAGTTTGGGAAAACGTCCCACGGAAAGCCATTCCGACAATCTGGATCGAGGCGAGGGCCAGGATGAATGGACCACTGTATCTTACTTCAAACACAAGTCCTCATCTCGTCCCCCNTGAATGGACCACTGTATCTTACTTCAAACACAAGTCCTCATCTCGTCCCCCCAAAGCATCTGCCATAAAACAGCAGCGCTCCTCCTCCGACCACAGGGGCCAACGCCAACCTGATGTTCACCAAGGTGCCACCTCCTCCGATTCCTGTTTGTCGCTCTGCCATTCCCTCTACCACAGTCAAACATTCTCAAACCATTACTTCTTCGACCATCACTAAATCACCAACCACATCTGCCAGCACATTTGCTCCTTGTCCATCTTCTAGCAAAACTCATTCCTCCACTCCAAATCAATCATCTATCCCCAGTCAAACCCTCCCCGCCACTCAACCCAGAGTAAGACGACCTCCCCTTATCGTCTGCAAAACGGGCCTCTCACCTCATGCTATCGAACTAATGTCATCCTTACGTTCTGAATTCTGCATGGACCTCAAAGCCATGCATTAGCAAAATTCTTCCACTTTTCAGATGGGCTACAAGGAGGATCACTCCAAAATGGTATCACTCTTACGTGCTCAGAACATCCCCTTCCACACGTGGGCCTGTCCCAAGGACCATAACGCCCGCTTCATCATCCGAAATGTACATATCAACACTCCCATTTCAGACATTTCCGATTCCCTCATGGCCCTCAAAAATTGTCCATATGGAAAGCAGTGGCAAATTTCCTGCGCCGTTTCCTCTGTTTCTCGTGGTCCTCGAGGGAACCTCCCAACTTCAGCAGGCCCTCAAAATCACCAATTTACAAAGTGCCGGCGTTTGCGTCAAACTTTATTGCGGCAGTGGTAAGCTCATCCAATGCTACCACTTAATAACAAGTTTACAGGATTGACTCAAGTTTAGTTTTTTTGCTGCTGAATGTATTCATGGTAGTGTATTAATGCTGTTGCCTGGAAATTAAACTCGGAGATAATATAAGACTGATACTTGTACCCCGAGAGTACTGTTTACTCATAGCTAATGAAACATTATCAAGACTGCAAAAGCTAGTGTGTGGTTATGAAAAAAAACCCTTAATACTCGTCATTGTTTTTCATTACATTAAACATGGAGATATCCACATCTGTGAGTTGTAGTCAGTCATAACCTACTGTACGGCACCAAGCTATAGCTATGACTACATCTTTGACTTTGAAGCTTGTGCAACTGAAGGTCAATTTGAGGAAACCTGCAATGATGGACAAGAAAATTAACTGTGGAAAACAAACAGGAAGTTCAAAAACCACGCAAGGAATTATGGCATAATTTATTTAAGTGTACTGCCACACATAAAAGTAATTCATTTCATAAAATTAATTATCATTTAATTTTTGAATCAAGAAACTTTTTTTAAAATGATTTACAATTTAAGATGTTCTTAATTTGTAGAGCTTTTTGTGTAATTTAATATATCAGATATATGAGAATATGATTATCAGGGTGAGTCGGCCTAGCAAGAGAAGTGAAGAGCAGAGGGAAAGTAAAACTTCAGAAATGTAACTGATATACTAAAGACATCACCTTGTATATCTCATACCCCAGGCACATTCAAAACTGACACACATTTCTAGCAGCTATGAACTGCATATTGAGTATGTGCATGCGTACATTTATAACACATATGGTCCAAGAGTTAGTTCACTACCCCCTATGATGCAAACAAAAGTAATCTGACACTTTTAAGACACTAATTAAGGTTAATAACCTTTAACTTTCTAATCTATTCAGAAACTTCTCGACAGTGTTTTACTACAGTTGCTAACATCTTGCTGCGATAGATGGCCACAGCACCAATCAGCTGACAGCCTTGAGCAGTAAACATGGAGGAAAGGGGACGACGACCTGCCCCCGACCATGTGCCAGCAAGCCGAGGACAAACTGACCAACAGAGGAGGAGAAGCAAACAGGAGACACTAGCATGATAGTGCACGTGTGTGGCCGTCCTATCACGTCAGTACCATGTACAGAGAGAGAGAGAGAGAGAGAGAGGGAGGGAGGGAGGAGGAGAAGCAAACAGGAGACACTAGCATGATAGTGCACGTGTGTGGCCGTCCTATCACGTCAGTACCATGTACAGAGAGAGAGAGAGAGAGAGAGAGGGAGGGAGGGAGGAGGAGAAGCAAACAGGAGACACTAGCATGATAGTGCACGTGTGTGGCCGTCCTATCACGTCAGTACCATGTACAGAGAGAGAGAGAGAGAGAGAGAGGGAGGGAGGGAGGAGGAGAAGCAAACAGGAGACACTAGCATGANAGGGAGAGGGAGGGAGAGAGAGAGGGAGGGAGAGGGAGAGGGAGAGAGCTACATCACTGTGCAAGCTCACCCCTTCTCGCAGTTGCCTAACTCCCTGTAGAGAACCGTTCTCACCAGTACAGAGCACAAGTGAAAACTGTCACCAAGACTGCCAAATGGTTTCACAAACCATACAAAATGAATAAGGGTACATGTATATTGTTCACTATTATAGGATATTCACTGTAAAGTGAGCACTTTTCAAGTCCTATCATTTGGAATAATAGTCAATAAATATATTTTATTGTAACCTTAGACGTTAACTTTAGAATCAGGTGAAATACATACAGTATGTTTATTACTTGTGTGGCAATATTTAGTTTAAAAAGTGGTGGAAGGATAAAAAGTAGCTAATAGGAAAAAGTAACTCGGGCCTCACTTTACTGTGAACAGCCGGCCGGAACTGTCCCTCCCTGCATGTATGTGCAGTGTGCAGTGACTGGCACGTGCCCAGTGAAGTTGATAATGAACAAGGGAAAGTAGTTCCACATCTTAATGTTGAATTTGAAGAGTTAGGTAAACATCTGTCAATTCTGAAATTATCTATTTTCCTTTCTGATTTTTAAATACCTAACAAATTTAAGAATTAGCAAATTTACGAAATATTTTCTTGTATAACATTGTCACAATTTGACTTGACAGATGTGTGAACAAAGTGATCATGGAGGATACACAATGTGCATAAAGTAGATCTTAGCAGGGTTTTCAATGTAGCGATGGTGGAAACATAAGGAACGGGTACTCACCTTTCTGCCAGAAGAGCGGGTGCGAGGTGAAGGTGGTGAAGGGTATGTCCTTGTTGAAGGGATTCCACTTCTTGCCGAGGCCCAGCGGCTGGCTGTGGTTCCATAGCACTCGCACTCCCCTGGTGTTGCGCGACCTGCACACGTACACACATGCACCATACTGCTGTCGCGAGGCCCACTGATCCTCAGGAACGAGAGAGATGTGTACAATCTTACTCTGGCCTGCATCTCTGCCATGAAGGCACAACACAACTTCTTTTTGCATCCTTCTGTTACGTGCTAAAGTCGCAGAACAGACTAAAAATTTGTTTAAGTTTATTTTATTTCATAAATATGAGCAGTATACTAGCACTATTCACTAAAGAGAAAAAAATGACACGTTCCTAGAATGCAGGGGGCGGAGGAGAAACGAGATCCTCGCCAACCAGCAGCATAGTCTGGCACGATTCCTACGTGCGACAAAATCTGGAGGCGACGCCTGCTGGGAATGGAACCCGGTTTGTCTTGGTGGGAAGCGAGTTCTCTAGTTGCTGTACCAAACATAGCTTTAGTTCCTACTAGAGACAGCACATTTTGTAATGTGGCTAAAGCAATAGTAGCGGCCTTCTTGGCCGATAGGGACACGCACTTGTACATAATCGTTGTCATCAGCAGTTCCAACTCTCACGGCAATACAACAGCATGCTCCCCTCCACCTCGCCTACTGCTGGCACCGACACTCAAGTCGCAAAGTACTCCTCAAATGTGGAACTGCAGACAATCCAGTAGGTAGTCCCATCCTTACTAAAGACTGTCATGTTTTTCTTTTTTAAACCGACAGTTACTTCTTGGCAACGGTAGCAGTTCTTCTCAAGCTGGCTGCTAATGTGTCTCGTATGACTTCATCTTACGCCATCACAATATCCAACTGACATTCAAAACACATCATTAACAGTCCGTTGAATATGTCCGACGGCTAACACAATCTTGTTACATGACGCCAAAAGAAACACTATCGAGGGAATTTTATCAACAGGCAGTGGTGAGGAATTCTACTACACATACTTTTTGTCATAACAAGTCTTTCTTTTAAACAGTCCCTTAGCATCATGGTTCACAATGATATTAACAAATTTACAGCTAGTGAATGAAGTAGTCAATAACATGTGAGTTTTGTCATTCCTGAAAGCAGTCGACACTTTCAAAATGACATGGGAAACTTATTGTGTTATGTCAACAACACACGACAGCTCATAACCGACTGCAGAGAGCCCCATACATTTCTACAAAGCGTGTAAATATTTCTCTCATCACAAACCACAGTTTGATATATTATTTTAAAATTTTAGTCATCACGACCCAAGTTCACATCTAGGTTTTACCGTACTGATTGCAAGAGAACACAGAAGTAATTGTATTTATTCTCCGTTGTGACATTTGCATCCCTCCACAGTCCGAGTACCGTGGAATAGCAAGTACCACCTGGACTGTATTTATAACTACAATACATCCTCGGTGCTGTAAAATGCCACCAACTCATCTCACAGGCCCTCGCAACAAGACTATTGTACTTTCTAAACTTCTGCACTCAACCATTGCTACATTTACAATTTTAACAAAATACATAACCATTAGGTCCAGCAATGAACTACATTTTGTTTTATTCATTCATATCATGAGAATGTTTGACTGCCTCTAACTTATCAATATCGACCACAGCTGACAACAGTTAACTATATATTACATTATTGATTCCAGTTTTAATTTAATTTCTCTTGTCCACTACACTGATTTCTTAATTTAACTACCAAGTCCATTACCTTTACACTTTCGTTATTGTAATAATGAAATACAATGAACAAATTTAGATATATAACAAAATAACACACACAAACAGTAAACATGCAATATAATGTTATGTCTGTTACATCTCTCCAATATGAAGTGCACTTGTACTTTTACATCAGGAACAAGATCTAAAGGCAAGTCCACATGCACAGTTATCACATCTGGTTCTCGACAGACATCTTTCTGTCGTTATAACACCTCCAAATGTACTTTCCCTATTAAAGAAAACATTTTCCTATGCATATTGTAACTTTATACAAATGTATAAGTCTCAAGTTCATTTTTTTTCTTTTTTTTTTTTTCAGTTAACAACATTGCACACTATTTTAGCTACAAATAATGTTGCTAGTTTAACTTTTAGTCTTGTTTCCCACCACACTGCTAGATGAAACACGTACATCTTTGATTGAAGTTTGTTTACGTTATGATACCAGACTACTGTGCTTATGTGTTTATTCTGTCATGAGATTTGCACTATTAACTTGAAAACAATCAGAGCATCACTAGATTAAACCCACATTGCAATTGATATTAACCATATTTTATATTTGCAAACAGCTCAACATCAAAAATGCATAATTACAAGGAACTGCACAAATCTTCCAAATAAATTAGAGTTTCTAATACAACAGTTTTACATTAATGAGGTCCAGACTGTTAAGTAAATGACATGCAGGGGAAACAAAAATGTATATACCAAAGAACAAACCTCTACATCAAAGAAAGCAACTGAACTACCTCAGACAATTTTCTCTGCAAGTATCGGCCCACTACGGGGCATGAAACCCAAGTATTTGTTATTAACCACCCACACACTATATGGAAAATAGTTAAATATACCACTGATGTGATAATTATATTTACATTACACAAAATAATATACAACTACAAAAAAGGAATGCCTTGTTTAATTCCTAACCTGGATTACGTTTCAAAGTCAACCACATTTTTTAAGTGTGTGAAAATGGTTAGTATCTAGACCACTTATAAGATGGCAATGGTTAGTATCTAGACCACTTATAAGATGGCAATGGTTATTATCTAGACAACTTATAAGATGGCAATGGTTAGTATCTAGACCACTTATAAGATGGCAATGGTTAGTATCTAGACCACTTATAAGATGGCAATGGTTAGTATCTAGACCACTTATAAGATGGCAATGGTTAGTATCTAGACCACTTATAAGACGGAAATAGTATGAAACATTTTTTTGGATACACACAGGTCTAAGGTCCTGTAGTTCTTTTCTTCACCATTCTGCAGCAAAATTCTAGCTTACCTCCCTTTTAGAAAATATTATGGAATATCTTTCTCCCTCACGTTCCCCTCTTCCTTCACTAGTTGTTTGCTTCTTTCTTCAGCTTTGTTTTGTTCTCCAGTTCTCTTTCTTTCTTTCTTTCCATAGTCCTACATATTTTTCTCTTTTTCCTCTGTTTGCAGGTACACACATGTACAGAGAAACTCCTACCTTACTCATATGTATCAATCACTCACGTTTATCATACACTTTCTATCATTCTGGTGAAATTCCTATATCAATATTGCTAAAAAATAATTACTATTGATCATCTAATTAGCATATTTTTTATTGATCAAATTGTTTGCTCCTGTCAAAAATTACATGCAGCCATTGTCTGACTATCAAATTCAGAAAATATACATATCTTTGAATACGGTACCAGTTAGGGAAGAGAAGGGGAGGTTCTGTATTGAAGGGGATGAAACGCACTGGGAAAATTTCAATCCCTTCCTTTCATGTGTAATTGAAAGAAAAGTTGTCTGCATTCTTTTGATTTCTCAACGTGACATGTTTTCGGACCAAAGACGGTAACATAGAAAGTCGCTCATTACAATGAGTACAGTAACCTTGCACTTAACACATTCATTGCCGTCGATGCTCACAAGTGCCGGACAGCACGTCGGCATTACCTCTAGTGTTCGGAAGTTATAATACAATTCAGACTAAGTAATTACAGAACAATGGCTTCAAAAATTTACATAAATATTATTTCAGCTCTAAGCTTCAGCAGAAAATATATATAACATGGAACATGATGGTGGCTCCAAAAATTAGAGATGGGAAGTTCGAGATGAAATCCAGAGATTTCTCGAGACTGACACAGTACCCACGCGTCTCGAGAGATCTCGAGAGCTCCGTCCATGTGCGCATCCTGCGGTGCGCGACGTGTACCGCATAACAAAGCGGAATGTACGTTCATTCCCCGCAGTCAACCATTGTCCTCTGCAACGCCGTACGCACGTGTCGGTGAATGATTAAGTCGCCTATTTATAGGAACGTTGTAGTATTGATAGTACATAATCAGTGAAGGAAATATGTTCTGCCCGGTGAGTACAGGTATGAATAAGGGTATTGTATACACATCATTACTGGTGGCAAGAACAATTACACAGTAACGTACCATTTGAATACTATCATATTTTTATGTCGGTGGAAGAAATAATTGAAGAAGATGAAACGCAGTATTCGTGTTACTGTTACGCACTATGGTACACGACCGTGAGCGCTGTAAATAGGTCTAATACCGTACGTGATGAATTCCAGACTACGTCGTCAGCAAATTAAGTCAAGGACATANTGCACTATGGTACACGACCGTGAGCACTGTAAATAGGTCTAATACCGTACGTGATGAATTTCAGACTACGTCGTCAGCAAATTAAGTCAAGGACATAAAAATACTTTGAAGAAGTGCCACACAGGAAAATCAGCTGTGNCGCACTATGGTACACGACCGTGAGCGCTGTAAATAGGTCTAATACCGTACGTGATGAATTCCAGACTACGTCGTCAGCAAATTAAGTCAAGGACATAAAAATACTTTGAAGAAGTGCCACACAGGAAAATCAGCTGTGTTGTTTGTAAAAAGGATTAAAATACGACAGTAAAANTGTTGTTTGTAAAAAGGATTAAAATACGACAGTAAAAATACTTCTGGCACAATCCAGCTGAGTTGTGTCAAGCCCCAGGCGCTGCTACGCTGATCGTTCCTAGGACGTCGCACAGGTGCAGGCGGAGGAAGTCCCGAGATTCTCGAGACCAGTGATGTGCGTCTCAAGAATCTCGAGCGAGATCACTGCCCATCACTACTGCTCACATGGCATCAGCAGGCAGAGATGAGTACCGTAAACTCAACTGAAATGTTTCCTATGTTTCCTGTATTATACTTTTAAAGATCCCATTTTTATGGTTTTCATAGATTCCCCTTTCAGTATAATTATCTTAAAGCATTTACAAAAACTACCTGAATGAGTAACGATAACCAAATTAACTGGGTAAAGTTTACTGGGTTTACTCATTCACACGATCAGGTTTACTCAATCACTAAGAGATTAATCTTTTTTTAGCAAAAGATTTTAAAAGATACCTACACTTTTAAAAGATGTATTTGTTAAATGTTGTGATAGATAAAGATGAAAAAGAGTGTTAATTAAATTCCATAATGTTTAAGAATTAAATACTGTGCAAAAACATCATCCTTATATTTAGCGATATGTTAGTATAAAATGCAATTCCTTGGCCCTGGATGACATGTTGAGTAAAAATATTACATTTCTTGATTGTTTCTATACTTCTAAATGACTTTCCTGAGACATAACATCTTAAAAAAGGCCTCTACTTTTTTTATATAAACACATATATTTTGAGTACTGTTAACCATATTTAATATTACAACTTTTACATAATTTAGTGCCTTTTCATTTGTCAGTCAGTTTACCATGGAGTCAAGCAAGGTTAGCCTAGAGTTGATCGAGCAGAGGATCTGACTTACTTGGTATACTTTCTGAACATGACAAAACTTTGATCAATCAGTTTTCAAATAAGCACGGTAAAAGTTGTACTTTGACCAGGCTAATGTTGTTACGTTCTGTAAATGCCTTTAGGCACACCAGTATCCTGAACACTAAGTCAAACGTCAATGGCATGTCTGCAGGCAGTGTATTTACCTGTCAGTACCTTGAGGTACTGACATGTACGCAGGTTCCACCGTACATGTATATCAATATGTGTGTTGCCCAACAACTCTGGCAATGACAAAAAATATGCAACACAAAATCAAATTTTTTTAGATGACTGTAACATTTGTTGGAAATACTTTCTGAACTTTAACTGCTTACAAAATTAGAAAAACAGATTTTTTTCCTGCCACAAAGCCTACTCTTTCTATCTTAACTATAGAGAAATTCAATAACTTTCAACTATAAATGTCGGAAGTTTATTAATTACGTTTATTAAATTTCTTTATTGTTGGTACCCCTCCCTCTCTCTCTCTTCTCTCTCTCTCTCTCCCTCTC
>NQII01005586.1:56396-103706 GCA_002778355.1 Clitarchus hookeri
TCTCTCTCTTCCCTCTCTCTTCTCTCTCTCTCTTCTCTCTCTCTCTCTCCCTCTCCCCCCCTCTCTCTCTCTCTCTGGCATGTTGGCCACATCATCTGCAAGTGATGACACGACCAGTTGAAGTGTAAGGAACTCCTGCAATGCAACTACTTTTAAAGGCATGAAAACAGTGTCAAGGTACAGTATGTGGGGATACATTCATGTGCAGCCATACACGAGCAAAATAAGCGTTAAAAAAAAATCTAGGCGTGGGAAACTACAAGCAAACGCACTAACATCAACAGATACGGCGGCAAACTCTAGGCCAAGCTCAGATCACTTCTACGAAACATCCAGGCAGGCTACGGGGAAGGAAGTGCACTGCCTCGTGACGTTACCTCGGCTCGAACGAGATGTAGTCGAACGCAGAGTGGCAAAATGCTTTGTCAGAGGAGGTGGAGTGCGCCCAGCGCTCCTGCAGGGGGCGGAGCAGACAGCCCTTGACCGCAGTGGCCACGCTGGTGGCCAGGCCGTTCAACCTTCTAGAACATGCACACACAGCCGCTGGAGACGGCACTCGCGACAAGACTCTGACTTTCGCACAGCTGATACCAACTAAGGCTGCAAGCAATGAAGGGCAGCTACTGTGCCTAGGATAGAGACTGCTATGCGAGTCCTAAGTAAGGCTATCGCCTCCAAGCTCATTATACCAAATATTACAGAAAGAGTTTTATTATAGGCTGTTCACGAAAACTGAGCATTTTAGAAAGCTATACTTAAGATCTACTTGTATGCACATTGAGTATTGTCTCACAACATGCAAAACTAACATTGACGTAAGCCTAATCACTATTCATGCATCAATCAAATGAAATTGTAAAGTTATTAAAAAAGGTAATTATTTTATACATTTAATAATTACTTTTACTTATACAAAAAAACATTATTTTGGTATTTACAAATGCTTACCTAACACTTTTAATTCAACGTTAATAAATGGAACTACTTTCTCTCTCCATCATTACCAACTTAACTTAGTGCATGTCAGTCAATGTGTACATTAAAACATATGCTAGTAGTAGCAGTGACATTTTTCAAAGGTTGATTTCAAAAGTGCTCAGTTAACTGAGAAGAGACTATAAATATACTACGCACTTTATCAACAATTTTTGTAATGTAGTAACATAATTATGTAAGGCAATATGCACTGTCTCAGTTTGTATACTAATATCTTCATTAAATTTGAGCATAATTTTTTACTTAAGTTATACTTCTTTTGACGCGTTGAGGGTAAAAGTTTAGCGTGCATCGGAAGTTGCGCGCGCACAGTGTAACGAAATTCGACAGTGAACGTGGTAGGAGTATGACCCAACACTAAAATACAAATTGTTATATTTGCCTAGTAACAGAGCTTAAGAGGATTATTTTTCTCACACTTAGGTTTTTGAAGTTATACTTCTTTTGGCGCGTGTATTTCTTAAGTCATTTTATTGTTTTCCTATTTACATAAATTACTTGCATACATAATAAAATTTTATTTTAGTCACGCCAAATAAGTGTAACCTCTAACGCGCGTACATAAGCACACGCAACCATTATTTTTTTACTTTCAAACTACATAAGTGTTGGTAGGGCCTCTTCTGATATAACTGTGTCATCATAAATATAGGTATTCCATGTACCAAGTGACATGGAAGCTATGAATTGTAAGGGGATAAAGGAACAGTTCTTTAAGTGTTGGTTTCAACTACGCATTTATTTGAAGTATTTCAGCATAAAGATGACACCAATCACACAGCTCCTAATGGGAGCCTACGCTCAGCACTCGGACTAATTTTAATTTTTCCTCCTCCTCAACTGTTAATTCTTAAAATTCTGATCATCAAAAAAGTATTAGTCTGAATTTAAAATTTATTTATTTCCTGATTGTTTAGTGAATTAACCCAAAGGCTGAGAAATGTTTACAGCTATATCATGTTCTAAGAAATAACACAGTCGAGGCACAATTTTAAAGGATGTTTTTTTCTAGAAATTTGAACACAAATAAAGTACCTACAAGCCACGATGATCTAAATTCAGTTTTTTCAAGAACACCTCTTGTGAGAAATTATGAATTTGTTAATAACATTCTTTAAGAAAGGTGGAGCAGTACAAAATTTCACGGGGGGAAGAATATTTTATCATATCATGTCAAAATTTTTTATTGCATTTACTAGGAGAGCATTTGATTTTTATGTTTTGTACAGTTGAATTAATTTCTACCTTTATGATGAATAAATTCCTTCTTCTATTACACGATGCTATGTAATAATACCTACCAAGTTTCTTACTGTAAAAATAAAATTCAAAAAGTGGCTTAATATGTTGCAACTGGCTCTTCTCAAGGAACAGTAGCACTGTAAATATAAGTGACTGCATGATATTAGGGGGCCACGGTGGTGTAGTGGTCAGACTACTGCTATCCTCTGACACGTGGCAATCGTGCCCGACAATGCAGCTGGTCTATGGATTTTCTCAGAGATCTCCAGTTGTTTCCCCTGCCCTTGCATTCCTGCACCGCTCCGCACTCGTCTAACTTCACCCTCGTCGGCTCTCGACACCTCGTTGTGAGCCACCCAAACCTCCCCACTCCACTTGACTCCATGATATTACGAGAAAAATGCAAACAAATGCATATTATTGTCAAAAAAACATTCTGTTCAATTATAGCATAAAAATTTTTCTTGCATAACTAATTTTCTTACATGTGGAAATTTAAAAATTATCAATCAGTGTGATTATTTGTGAATTTACACTGTACAGGAAATTTTACATTCAGCATATTTTTACAGATAATTTTTACTCAAATATACTACCACAAAAAGGTAGGAATACTCAAATATAAGAAGATCACAAAAAGTAAAAATTCTCAAATATAACACAACCACAAAAAGTAAATGGAAGCCAACCACAAAAAGTACGAATACTGAAATATAAAACAACCACTAAAGTAGGACTGCTTAAAAATAAGGCAACCACAAAAGTATGACTATTTGAAAATAAGACAATCTCTAAAACATATCTTGCAAATATGAAGACCTAAAATACAGTACTTGAAAAATGTACAACCTCAAACAAAGGACTAAAAAATAAGGAAGTCTAAATAAAATGATGTCACATATTAAAAGAGGAAAAACTTATTGCTCATTATTTTGGCAGCTATTTATTTAACCTCAATACAGAAATAAAAATGTAACTTGTATGTCCAATGAGACCAAAAACGAAAATTTAATGAAACACAGTTTCAAAATGTACCATTCCATCAGCNTTATTTAACCTCAATACAGAAATAAAAATGTAACTTGTATGTCCAATGAGACCAAAAACGAAAATTTAATGAAACAGTTTCAAAATGTACCNTGTACCATTCCATCAGCATTCCACTATACTTTTGAGGAAGTAATAGACGCTACGCTACAGGCAGCGACAACAGCAGTCCCGGGTACACTGGGTATTGTTACGTGTTTGCTGCTTTGCCCCACGCAAGCAAGTGGCAGTAAAGGACAGTAGTTTCAGCGATAGAAGACTGGCGAGAAGAGACGTGCGCGGCGAGAGAAGTCAGAGCAGTGAAGAGTGCGCTTGCAGGCCGCACTATTGGACTGGATGCGTGAGTGAAAGACATTACAAATGATGGCGACAGATAGACAGAACACCTGTTAATGATGAGTACAAGTTAATTGACTGTAACTAAACAGAGACATAAAGAAGGATATTAATGAGAGTTGAAATAGACATTAAAAATTATGCTCACTGTGAAATAAAAAGAGTAATAGTGGAGATAGATAACTGACTGCGGTAAATAATAGCTGTGTGAATAAATTAAACTTTATTATATTACGACCTCCAGCATCCCTCACAAACTCAGATACGCCCCTCAGGCGTCCACGTAACACTGGTGTCAGAAGTGGGACGCAGGCATTTAATTGTTAGTCAAGTTAGGCAATAGGGTAGTTTATTGCGATTACAAAAATATTTAAGTTAATTAATTAAGACTGTTTGCACAATCATCGCAGTGAATGCTAACTAGAAAGATGTCTGCAGAACTGGAAGCACTGTGAGCATTAATTAAGGGGTTAAGAAGACAAGTGAGCGCTAGTGCAAACGGCTTGCGGGAAGATGTAGAAAGTGAAATAAATAATGTAAATAGTCAAATATAGTAGATAAGAAAATAGACAGTGTAAATGAAAATGTAGACAGGAAAATAGAAGGCATTTGTGAGTCAGTGAATGAAAGAGTTGACTGTCGACAAGAAGATTGACAGTGTAAACAAAAGGATGGACAGTGTTGAGAACGAAATGAAAAAGGAAATTCTGATATCTCCACCAGTTCTGGGTTTCCCGAAAAGTGAGGGCATTTTCATTTTGCACACTGATGCTAGTGATGTAGGCACTGGAGCTGTGTTATCTCAGGTTCAAGATGGGAAGGAAAGACCACTAAAGTACTTCAGTAAGTTATTGCATAAGCCTGAGAGAAACTACTATGTTACATGCAGGGAGCTTCTGGCCATGGTGAAGGCAGTTTGACACTTCCACTCCTATCTTTACGGCAGACATTTTACTCTAAGAACCGACCATGCTTCATTACGCTGGCTACTAAATTTCAAGAACCCCGAAGGTCAAATAGCTCGGTGGATATAGCATCTTCAAGAATATGACAATGAAATACAGCACAGATCTAGACGCCTTCACAGCAATGCAGATGCACTTTCTAGGATGTAGGAGGCCATGTGAGCCATTTTGTCATCATTGCGAACACCAGGAAGAAAAGAGTGGCGAATCGCTGAAGGCGCGGAGGACAAGAATTCAAGATTCCTTATCTTGTGATGGGTCACCTACCAGGAGTGATGAGGGTATTACGAAAGACCAATTGAATTATCCCACTTTGTGGCCATTATTAAAGTGGAAAGAAGCTGGCTGTCTGCCAAAATAGGAAGAGATATCTAGCCCGAGTGCAGCAGTCAAAGCATGCTGGGCACAATGGAATCCCCTCGTACTGAAGAATGCCATAATTTACAGAAACTGCGAAAGCAATGATGGAAACCACACACGTTTACAGTTGGTCCATCCAGAATGCAGGGTTCCCAAAGTCTTAAAGAAACTGCATAATGCGGTGGCCATGCGCACTTCTGTGTTAATAAGACCCTTGGCAGAGTTACACTGAGATTCTACTGGCTTCAATGTCGGGAGGATGCTGAGAAGTGGTGCCTAATGTGCGACACCTGCACTGCGAGGAAGGGTCCAAGGACCCCGCCAGAAATACAATGTTNGCTGAGAAGTGGTGCCTAATGTGCGACACCTGCACTGCGAGGAAGGGTCCAAGGACCCCGCCAGAAATACAATGTTAGAGCCCCGTTCGAGAGGATGACAGTTGATATTCTGGCACCCCTGGTCCTGTCACAGAGAGAGGTAATCGGTATCTACTGGTGGCCCAAGATTACTTCACTAAGGGGCCTGAGGTNCCCCTGGTCCTGTCACAGAGAGAGGTAATCGGTATCTACTGGTGGCCCAAGATTACTTCACTAAGGGGCCTGAGGTCATTCCCCTCCCAAAGCAAGAAGCACGCACTGTGGGCGATGCACTTATAGAGCGTGTCTTCTCTAGGTTTGGAGTGCCACTAGAACTCCATTCCGATCAGGGAAGAAACTTTAATGCTGCGGCCTTCCAGAAGGTACCGTATTTTATCGCATATAAGTCGCACATTTTGCTAAAATTTTTTTATTGAAAACTTGGGGTGCGACCTATAAGTGATAAAAATGAACTGCTTCCTCCAGCCCAGCACTAACTTTTCATTTACTCCGAATTCACGGCCCGCTGCTCGATTTCCAAACTCTTCAGCGAACAAAATCACTTTCATATTGAAACCTGCGGTGTATGTACTTCGCTTTTCCATCACGAGAACTCTGTCGCACTTCTTCACTGCCACAACATCAAAACAACACTACGTGCGGTGCAAGGACGATAAGAGAAAGACGTGTAAGTCACGGCTAACATTTGGTACTCAAGTACCAACGCTAATGTGCTGGTATCTCTGTACACTCACAGAAAGCTTTAGAAAATAATGGATTCTTTTTATTTCATTTGATTCTTTTAAAATTTATTTTTCTGTTAAGGATTCGAGGAGAATTACGTAATGGAAATATTCAAATGCCTTTCTGTATTTTGCACGTTTATTTAAAACTTTCAAAGATAAACTGCAGAGATAATAGTTAGTATTTTACGTTTAACATACACAGTTAGAAATACTTGAAATATATAAAAAGAAAGCTCGATAAAATTTTTCTCGTAAAAATATCACTTCAAATTAAATTACATGTTTATAAGTTATTTGTTTTTTCTAATAAATATATAAACTCCGGCAGTCAAGGCTGCATCTCGAGCGCTATATCAGTACATTCCAAACAAACTACGTCCAACAAACTTGCGGCGCACTGTGTCTGCGCTGTAGGCCACATCGATGCGAACCGTACACCGCTTGCTTGCAAGGACACAGCTGCCACACAACCTTTGCCAAGGTCGCGTGCATTAGCCATCCGTGGCGCAGGCCACGTTGTACAGGATTTACAACAATGAGCGCAACCTATAAAAAATAAATAAATAAATATTTTTAACACGCCTTTGAAAATAATGGTGCGACCTATAGCGCAGGCGACTTATATGCGATAAAATACGGTAACAAAGATTCTGGGGATGAAAAAGACTCCTAGGACTACGGCCTTACACCCTCAGTCGGATGGAATGGTCGAGAGACTTGTCCGCACTCTGGAGCAGTACCTGTCGATCTTTGTGGCAGACAACCAAAAGGACTATGATTCAAAGGTGCCATTGCATCCTCTTGCTTACCGCTCAGCAGTTCACGAGTCCACAAGGGTAACACCATCAAGGGTGCTGTTTGAAAGAGAGCTACGCCTCCCCAGTGACCTGCTGTTTGGCTGGCAGACAGAAAACGATGCTGCAGCCCCTGACTTTGCCAGCAAATTACGTAACTGACTTGTTGGCATTCATGATTTTGCTTGACAGCACCTCAGAATAAATAGTGTGTCAGAATGAAGACGCGGTATGATAGGAGAATGTCGGGCGAGGTATTTAAAGGACAACTGGTGTGGCTGTACAACCCAGAGGAGAAAGGGGTACTGCCCAAAGCTACAGAAATGTTGGGAAGGCTCCTACAACATTCTGAACACGATCAATGATGTGGTCTTTTGGATGTCGCTCTCGGGCAAAGTCTACGAAGGACCAGATAGAGCAGAGTCTGTTCGGGATGAACAGACGTGAGGAGGGGGCAGTGTTATGCGCTCGCTGCTTTGCCCCTCACGAGCAAGTGGAAAAGAAGGCCAGAGTAGTTGAATGGATGAGTTTCAGCGATAGAAGACTAGCAAGAAGAGAAGCGAGCGGCGAGAGAAGTGACAAGCGGGAGGAAAATTTGCTACTGCTACTGCAGGTCAGATTATTGGACTGGATGCGAGTGAAAGACATTACAAAAGATGGCAGCAGATAGACTGAATGAGTGTTAATGATGAGTAATAGTTAATTGATAATAACCGAAAAGAGACACACAGGACGTTAATTAGAATTGAAATAGGTGAAATAAAAAGTGTAATAGTGGAGACAGATAATTTAATACTGTAAATAATAGCTGCGTGAAGAAATTAAAAACCAAATTTAGTTATTTTATTTTTATTTATAAGACCTCCATCCCTCACAAACTCAGATACGCCCTTCAGGCGTCCATGTAACAGTATGAAACAATTTTCGAAATTTTACATGTTCTCAGAGATACATTTTGTATGAGAAAAGAGTGACAAGGCAATGTTAATTAGAAGTAAGATACAAAATGGGCTGAAAGAGAAAATGGAAAAACATACTGTATGACTGAGAAGAAAGATGTAAAAATAGGCACCACCCGGCTATCACATGACTGTCTGCTTGTGTATCTGAACGTCTGAACCGCGCATCGCCCACCATGTCTTCAACAATCGTCTATCCCAGCCCTGTCTGCAACTATCTTGCATGTCCGAGGCCCCTACACGAGCGAGCTGTAAGGTTGACTCTTGCTTGCCTGACTGCAAGGCAGATGTGCAGTCTGTCGGCGACTGGCCTAAATGTGACCAAGCTGTCACCCTATACGTGCATGGCATGCTAATAAAGATAAAGCATGATGCATGTCTAAAACAACCATAAACATCCAGCTAAACTTGGTTCTGAAAACACCACTTTTTAAAAATACTTAAAAGTTTAAATGAGAACTTGAAACTTGTCTTAGAGCACAAAATGTTTCTTAAATGCTTTTTTCGTATTCATACACCACTACAAAATAACAAAGTGCTTTTGAATCAGGTATTTACAGTATTGCATAGTTACAGCAATGAGAAATAAGAAGAACCTGTTTCATTAAACGAGTTCACAGCACATTAATACATTACTGCTGTAACAAATGTACTACAATAAAATTAATTCAGTACTATGCCATATGCTGTAACATCATTCGTGGCAATAACAAGTTAACACGATTTGCCAGCATACTTTTACTTCAATGCAAATTTTGCAAGATCCGACCAGACGAGTAGCTTTTACAATTTAGCGTGTACAGCCAGTAGCTAAATGTCGTCCCTCGCCAGTCTACAAGGCAAACAGTCCGAGACGGCAGCGTCGATAGAGGTTGTGCACATATACCTGCAGAGGGCAAACCTGCTGCATTCCCCTCCTGTGTCACCTCGGCAAGGTTGCTCGGTGAAGGGACCTGNATATACCTGCAGAGGGCAAACCTGCTGCATTCCCCTCCTGTGTCACCTCGGCAAGGTTGCTCGGTGAAGGGACCTACGTTAATTGTAACTGCATTACTTCATCCACATTTTACCACTCTTATTACGCGTCTGCATAAAGCCCGCAAAGGACCAGGTAATGGGCCCGTGATAATAAGTTAACAATTAAATTAGTGCTGAGGCGATGTCGATACCTGATGTTAAAAACCGGCTGATATTTAGAANGCGTTAATTGTAACTGCATTACTTCATCCACATTTTACCACTCTTATTACGCGTCTGCATAAAGCCCGCAAAGGACCAGGTAATGGGCCTGTGATAATAAGTTAACAATTAAATTAGTGCTGAGGCGATGCCGATACCTGATGTTAACAACCGGCTGATATTTAGAATATTGGAACCACCTGAACCGAACTTCTGTTAAACCAATATTGAAAACCATTATTTTTTGTAGTTCATGCAATATTTATTTCCCCGTTTCCAATGGGTTAATTGCATACATGAGACTTGCCACATATATAGATATATAAGTAGATATGAATTTTCATTTGAAGGACGCCCGGCATGTTAAATAAAGTTTGAAAACCAAACAAACTCATCGCAATGTAAATTATAACCTATAAAAATGTACCTCTTTTACACCAAGCAAAACAATGACTCATACTAGTTTCAATGTTTTGATAGTGCGACACAGTTGCAATCGTAAAGCATATTTATAGGGTCGAGTCAAAAGTTTGGTACAAGTGTGAAAAGGCGTATCTTTTTGTTTGAAATTGTAGTAGTAACCAGTTGGTCAAAAATATTTGCAATAATACGTTTGCATTCACAAGCAAGCGCGAAAATATACGTCGCCAAGGATGGCTAGCTTTGGGCTAGATCAAGGCAAGACCAAGCATCAAATTACTAAACAGTGTGAAAAACAGAGATGATGTCAGTAATATCAAAAGGTGTGGCAACACAGAAAAACTTCTTCAGATTAAGAAACTTTGTTATCGCCCCTAAGGGTGGTAGCCAATTGTGGCAAACATGTGCAAACTGTTCACAGTAAATTTGCCAACAGCACAGTAACCACAAGCGCCAACTACAGTTTACAAAATTCGCTACTGATACAACAGTAAAAGTAGTACGCCTTGTTAACCAGCTTTTAAAATTTCTAATTCTAAAATATTATACATATTATCCTGCGAAGATGGTAATATTCTGTTAAGTTATGTTAAGGTTTTTTATACAGGTTAGGAAGATCAATATTGTCGCGTGTTTACCAGGTTTTCCTTATTTTCTATGTTAGAAAACAGAATAATTAAGATATTCATAAATCAAATATAAAATAACTTTGTAAATAAGTAGAAATCTTTCTCTTTTATTATTCACATAGCTTAAAATTTTAAACTAAAAGGTACCTCTTGGAACATCTGTTTAGCCGAAAAGGTTTATTTCATTTCCATTTCGAAACGACTCATCGATGCCATCGCAATTTCTGATTCTCTTTTTGCCATTGTATATGTGAATTGCGATTGCAATTTGAAGTGGATTTTAATTTACATGTGTATACGAGATTTAATGTTAACGTGGAAGATAATTCATAATGAATCGTAAAAGCGATGCGTGGAATTACTTTTCCCTCAGCACCGTCAGTGAAAGTAAAGCATTACACAACATTTGCAAATGTCTCGTGTTTAAAGGTGGGAAAGAAAGTCGGTCCTATTCCACAAGTAATATGAAACGCCACTTCAACAGTGAAAGGCAGTCGCAAAATATTTTTAAGAAAGGTAAGTTTCATTCATTTATTTATATTTTTTCAATGTCTATACTTTGATGATTTCAGTTGCCTTCTATATTATGTACATAGTATCGGCTCAGCACTAATTTAAATACTAAATACTCTGATTTTCCTGTAAGAAGCCAGTGAAAATAGAGTTTCCTCTCACTAAAAGTTGCGCGGTATGCTGTGTTTAGCCTTTTTTGCTGACAAGGGACGGTCCAAAACAGTCATCTATTGTATCATTATTTTTGGAAGATAATTGCCTATTAAAATGCATTTATATTTGATTAAAAATCTTTTAATTCTCATGCCAGAGACAATTGAACATGGAATTTATGCAAACAATTGCAGATGTTGATACGTAGGGGCTGGTAGTAGNAGAGACAATTGAACATGGAATTTATGCAAACAATTGCAGATGTTGATACGTAGGGGCTGGTAGTAGAAATGAAAATAGCTACGAAAAAACTAGAAACTTTGGATAAAAAAAAGATTTTTAAATTTTTTTTCCAGACAAACTTGAAAAATAGAGGAAAATGGGATTTTTTCAGATCTCTATAAAAAAAATGATTATGGCGCAAAATCATAGTCTTATTTTAAAAAAATTAAAGCACTTTTGCAATATAAATAATTTACTAGTTACTACAAGTTTTACAAACAAAAATACAAAAGCAATATAATTTATTTTAAAACCTATGTTTATTTAGTTTTGCAATTTTTCCAAAATTTCCATTATTCCCAGAAAAAAAAACACAAATTTCCTGGAAAATTTGCACCTCTAGCTGGGGGTGAGTCAAAATCAGTTCAAAATTCCCAAAGCCGTCTATTACAACCTATTACTAACGACTCTTAATCGTAGAAATTGAGAAAGGTCGTATTTGTGCGGTTCTGATCTATTATTTTCCATACAAAATAAAATTTTCAGTTCCATCGCTGAAGAAAACATGCACCGGTTGTTTGACAACAAAGCTCAAACATAAAAGTAATATATTCAAATGTGAATGACACCACATATCTACTGTCAAAATCGTGGCTGAAACTTGAGAAAAATTTCATAAAAAATCTTTTTTAAAGAGGTTATATTTTCAGCTGTTTGCCAACAACTACGGTTTTTGTGGCAAATGGGCGGACATAACATGTCATTCTAAACAAAACTGCACTCAGCACGACATATTAGATTCGTATCTAGTACGTGCACATACATGTACAATCAACACAGATGGCTGATGGACCACACACACTCTGTTTACGCTGATGTCTCATTTTACTGCTTTTAGGCCTATTTATGTTATTTACCACTTGCTAAGTCAGCTGCAGTAGTTTTTTTTTTTGCCATGTGGTATTAAACTCATATTACTTCCTACCAATAAATCTTTACATTAGACATATAAAATCACACCACATCTTTAATAAATAGANGGGGGGGAGAGGGCACAACAACTAAAAGTGGTTAACAAAAGTGGAAACTGATTTATTAACACCAAGGTACAGAGCAGTTTGGCAAAGAAAATTATTGTTTGGATTGGCAGCCATGTTTAACAGTCATAATAAAAAGTGGTGCCATATTTCCAAGATGCCAACATACCCAAATATTTTACCAAATTAAAAATTTGTAAATATTGTACTAAACACGGATTCTCTAGCTACTGTTTTTCAAGGGACTGTCAAAAACATTTCTAAATATCCAGAATTTCAGTAGATCAGAAACTGACAAGTACACCAATCAAACAAAACTTTAAACCATATTACGCTTCATGTTGAGAACAATGAGCGCTGTACATTATCTATGAATAAAGTTTAACTAATAAATGCAACAAAAATGAGAATTTATACAAAAATATTACTGTATTAGTATTACTGTAAATAATACACTAAAAACATTTAACCTAAACTTGCCTACATAAACATCACAAAGTACCTTACATAATTGATAGTAAGCCAACGCAGAATGTCGGGCCAATCCCGAACTTTCAAACCCTCTCAAAAAGAAAATAGTAACATGAGAGGGAATGCAAGCCAAGTTGTAACATCCCACAAGCACTCGATCAGCTGAGAGCATACAGAGAAATGATTGATTGTGCGGTTTGTTCACTCTCTCTCTCTCTCTGTGTGAGACAGAGACAGACAGAGAGAGAGAGAGNGAAATGATTGATTGTGCGGTTTGTTCACTCTCTCTCTCTCTCTGTGTGAGACAGAGACAGACAGAGAGAGAGAGAGAGAGAGTGAGAGAGAGAAAGGGAGAGACAGACAGACAAGAGACAGCGACAGACACAGAAAGACAGACTGATAGAGAGAGAGGAGAGAGATTTAGAGAGAGAGAGAGGAGAGACAGATAGAGAGAGAGAGAGACAGACAGATAGAGAGAGAGGAGAGAGATTTAGAGAGAGAGACAGACAGATAGAGAGAGAGGGGAGAGAGACCAACAGATAGANAAATGATTGATTGTGCGGTTTGTTCACTCTCTCTCTCTCTCTGTGTGAGACAGAGACAGACAGAGAGAGAGAGAGTGAGAGAGAGAAAGGGAGAGACAGACAGACAAGAGATAGCGACAGACACAGAAAGACAGACTGATAGAGAGAGAGGAGAGAGATTTAGAGAGAGAGACAGACAGATAGAGAGAGAGGGGAGAGAGACCAACAGATAGAGAGAGAGGAGAGAGAGAGACAAAGAGACAAACAGAGAGAGAGAGAGAGAGAGAGAAGGGGGAAGCATCAGCAGCAGGAGTGAAACTATCTACCCCTCCACAGACTCCCTTATCTTCCAATCCTGTCAGTCACAACGAAGAGGGCGCCACACTGGTTGCTAGGCAACTTGCCCCCCCACCCCCTCCAGCCGTGTAATGGGAGGAAACTAGGTTACGGCTGGGCTAAGCCTAGTAGGCCAGGTCCTTGCAACTCGAATAGAGAACACGAATCCTTACCAGAAGTACCCAGAGTCGAGCTTCAGTTTTACAACTTCAGCATTGAAAAAATTATTGTATATTCAAACAAAATATATACTGTGTTCATATATATACGATAAACCATTACGTAGTTTCTCTCTTTAGATATCATATAAACACACGCTTGATTTGCATACGGTCAAATCTCAACAGAACGACCCCGGTAATAATGATTCCCTCAAAGTACAGACCCTATTATTGGGGACTAAAAAAAATGTGGTTACAAAATTGAAAAATTGGAAGGAAATATGTAGGCTGAAAAATAGGTTTGTTGCATTTCTTTTGGTTACTATCATTGCAATTCCCTTTAAAACTTCTATATAACTAATAAGAGGGTAAGATCTAAGCATAGACACCACTCGCTAACACACGACTGACTGCCCTTTCCNGATCTAAGCATAGACACCACTCGCTAACACACGACTGACTGCCCTTTCCATCAAGGTTGCCAATGTTTACCCAAACACGCCTGCCGGTTGATAATCATGTTACACACCAGAGTTGACGAGCCCAGAAACCGCCCTTTGTCAGGCCACATCATGATAAAAACACTGGACTGAATTGCTGAAAGCAGAAATAAAGACTATCTTTCNAGGTTTGTTGCATTTCTTTTGGTTACTATCATTGCAATTCCCTTTAAAACTTCTATATAACTAATAAGAGGGTAATATCTAAGCATAGACACCACTCGCTAACACACGACTGACTGCCCTTTCCATCAAGGTTGCCAATGTTTACCCAAACACGCCTGCCTGCCGATAATCATGTTACACACCTGAGTTGGCAAGCCCAGAGACCGCCCTTTGTCAGGCCACATCATGATAAAAACACTGGACTGAATTGCTGAAAGCAGAAATAAAGACTATCTTTCTTTGACACAGCTGTTGACCAATAGTAAAATTACAACTACATATCCAGATACAGTTAGACAACTAGCGAGGTGAAAACTTTAAGCAGAGTTACAAATAAAACATTATACATAAACATTGTTTTTTTTTTTTAAACTTTTTTCTGACAATAAATACAGAAACTAATATTCCTAGCTGAATCACAACAAAGGCGCTGCTAAAAGTAATTTATAAATAAATTTGCATGATACAGCAAGAAGGAAGGGAAATTAGAATTATTTTCCTGCGTCTGATGGGGGCAGAGCAAATCAATGTGTATAGTCTAGGAGAGCCTCAAAGCAGTGGGCATGAACACATATTACAGTAACAATTGGCATAAAAACGAGACTGTGAACCAGCTTACGATGCAGCAACAAAGACATTTTGTTTACAGTTTGCGAGGAAACAAGATGTTAATCATTCACAAAACAATAATCTAACAGATAGTGGCGTTCCAATTAAAATTACTCCTCAGAACTGCAGATATGATCACACATTACCNCAAGAAGGAAGGGAAATTAGAATTATTTTCCTGCGTCTGATGGGGGCAGAGCAAATCAATGTGTATAGTCTAGGAAAGCCTCAAAGCGGTGGGCATGAACACATATTACAGTAACAATTGGCATAAAAACGAGACTGTGAACCAGCTTACGATGCAGCAACAAAGACATTTTGTTTACAGTTTGCGAGGAAACAAGATGTTAATCATTCAAANGTTTGCGAGGAAACAAGATGTTAATCATTCACAAAACAATAATCTAACAGATAGTGGCGTTCCAATTAAAATTACTCCTCAGAACTGCAGATATGATCACACATTACCATCAAAATTAACGTAAAAACCGGCCGTGAATCTGCCTACCATGCCGCATGCTACGAGTCACTTTGTTTACGGAGCTTGCAAGGAAATAGACATTCATTCACAAAACAATATTTCAAAAGGTAGGCATGTTCCGGTTAAAATTATCCCTCAGAACTGCAGATATACATACATATTACCATCAAAAAACTAATTATCTTCACTGTAAAATGTAAGTAGGACAGCCATGTATCTTTCTGTCACAGCTGTTGTACCAATGAAGAAAACGAGTGGTTGTACACAAATTCACACATTTTTCTCACCTATTAACTTCTGCTTTATTTCATGATAGGAACTGTAAGAGTGACTTTCGCTATCTTCAATCCAGTCTTAATGTAGAATATTATAGCTGGGGCTCTCTCTATTTTGTTTAATAGAGAGATAAGGCAGGATAAGNGGGGGGGGGGGGGGGGGGGGGAAATTGAGTTTAACATCTCTCGTTGAGACAGCATTGCTTTATGGTTCTTCTTGAAACAATTATTTTAAATAGCATATTGTCTTGAGCAGTGGAAAATTTTGCTTGTATGGAAATAACATTAAAATTATAATAACTTGGAAAGTTTTAACTTGACAGAAAAATAAAGACAGGATTAATGTGTCACTGTTTGTACAGATGCAAGTAATAAACACACTCGGTAAAAAAAACATTTTTCAGTGAAGCTAACCTTACAGTCCTATTTTCTGTAAAATAAAATGTTATTCTTACACTACAAAAACAAAAAATCGAAAGCGGGCTTTTATAGGCCATGCATACATTTCAGACATTAAAATAACTGTTTCGAAATACACTGTATTTATAAAACACACAAATTTACTGTTTGTAATCCTCATATCTCCTAATACAAAATAATTTATTTAGAGAATCATGTTTCCTGAAACCAATCAACTTAAACTTGGGGACATAATTAGTGTGGTAAGCTAACTTCACTTCAAATAGATCAAGCTATTTTACGAAGCGATATTACATTTCACTGAACAAGATACATTGAAAAGGCACAAATAATAAAATAGACCCAATGAAAGCAAAAATAAAAACCCTCAATAACTGCTGGTAAAATATTCCGACGCCAGACAAAAGCACATTTGCAACGCAATCAGTAGGCGCTCTGCCCTGTTGTAGCTAGGAGCGCACAGTTTCTTATGTGCGTCTCAGAAGAACGGAAAGCAAGGCATTATGAAGCAGAACACAGTTTTGAAAAGTGATACATCTTTACAATTTTAACATAGTTCATACTTATTATAGCAAAAATAATGTTTGAATTTGTGATTTAAAACTAAACAGGATTTTAATGTTTCAATACTTATTAACACAAGGTTGCGGCAAAACACTCTCCCTGCAATCTGCCAAGTGGTGTCCCTCGCTGTCGATGCACTGCTGAAGCCAAGTTTGGGAGGATTCCATTACTCTTACCAGCATTTCTAGAGAAATACAGGCAGTTGAAAGTGGACAGCAAACGCCCGCCCGATACATCTTCCGGGCTAAACAGTAGACAGAAAACTAAATGTTCCCCATTCAGCGTCCATTCAAACCAGCCCCCCCCCCCCCTGGCCCTACGGAATGCAAACAGATGCTGGAGTGGGAGATGCTTCGTTAGCTGTCTGCTGTTTAGTCCGTAAGATGCTGTGGACAGGTGAACAACAGGCGTTCGCTGTCGAAACGTTCCTCCTAAACGGTAATTCCGTCGCAGCTCCTCAACGTGCATTTTGCACATGCTTCCAGCTTGCCCCTCGCACTTCGGTTCTGGCTCGAAAAAGCACTAAGCTGTGGGTATCAAATTTCAGGGCAAGTGGTCGTGTGTTTAACAAGGGTGGAGGAAGACCATGCAGTGCTCTAACTCCAGAGAACATTGACGCCAACATTAGTTTCTACTGTCTCCAAAGCGATCCGCTCGCAAACATGCAGTAGATCTTCAGTCGTCTGATCGAAGCATGTGGCGGACGTGGCATCAGGACTTGTAATTTCATCCGACAAGATTGTCATCATCCAAAAACGGTCTGAATAAGGTTAACAAAATCTTATGGAAATCTGTGAAAACATTCCACGTGATGCTGTTATTTTATTCGTTGACAAAGCACATTTTCACTTATCCAGTTGGTTAAATAAACAGAACTTTCGTTACTGGAGTGAGTAGAACCATAGGGAACCACATGGAGAGGCTCTGCACTGAGATTGTGTTTGGTGTGCGGTGGGAAGTGTAGGGATCATTGACCTCTACCTTTTTTGAAGAGGAAAGTGCCACTGTTACCGTCACCGATCTGTTGCAATGATTCAGAAACAATTTCATGAAACCAAAACTCAATGATTTGCAATTTCAAAATGTTTGGTTTCAATAAGACGGGCCGCAGCCCACACAGCAAGATCGCCAGGCCACTCCCACTGCAATTCTCTAGGAGTATCTCAAGGCAGAGGGTTACAAACATCAACCAAGGACTCTGCCCGTATTCCTCCAGAAATGTTGGCAAGCATGTTGGCATCCTTCTGAACTCTCCTTCAGCTGTGCATTGACAGCGAGGGACACCACTTGTTCACAGATTTACTTTTCAAAACCATTTAAACAGTAACTTCCACGTATGTAGTTTTGCACGGCAAGAATACATTTTCTTTACTTCGAACAAACTTTTTTATCAGACCGTCGAATTAAGGAGGGTGTTCTGCCGCACCCTGTAATATTTAAATATACTGGTGGAATGGTTACACATTGGGCGTTGGCAAAAGTGGCGACATGACACGGCGTGTTGCTTTTTGCTGAACTAAGTGTTAAATTTCTTCCTGTGAAAAATACTTAAAATCATTTAATAATATTTGCACACATTGTGTTTTTTCAACCTACCCAGGCAAGTAATGAGGTTGTGATAAATCTGAGTTTCCAAGGCAAAAGTAAATATACCGTACCATGTTTCAAATCGGTTGCAAGTGATGATAATGAAATCGAAATGGCCATTGTAGCATCTGCTGTTATGCTGGACCAGTGTGTGTGGGTGTGAGATAGCAGATATTGGACTGTTTATTTCTACGTGTCGTGACTTGCCTGACCTGAAAACTAGCTTAGAGTATAATCGCTTAACCTTTGAGTTGAAATGCAAGACCAACGTGTATTTTGACCATGGTAAGCACACAAAGAGGTTGGATGAGTTTTATGATCTACATTATTCTATTATGGCAGTTTCAGATACTGTGTCCTGCAAGTCCAAGTCAGACCATGCTCCAAAAGGCATACATCTTAGTTGCGAGTGACGCCACCGTCAATTAAACTTCATTTCACAGGACATTTAGCAGCTTGGATCAATTTCTCAAATTTATTTGAGACCTTGATAATAAATAACCAGGACCTTTCCAGTGTGGAACAACAATTCATTTACTTACAGCTGGCCTTGGAAGGTGAACCTTTGCATTAGTACAGTCACGGCCTTCGACAGGTGACAATTTTGAGGTTGCTTGGACCTTATTGATGAAGCGATATGATAATAAGCGATTGATTACGTCTCACCACATAGATGCCATTTGGCAAGTACCTGTTGCCCTCTGGAACTCTACAGCATCCATGCATTATTTTCTATCCACAGTGAATGAAAACGTGGCAGCACTGAAGGCCTTACAACTTCTAGTGGATCAATGGGACATCCCATTACTTCATCTTCTTGAAAAACATGTTAACGTGGATCTTCGAAAAATGTGGGAGTTAATTGCAAAGGACTTGGAAATTCCTACACTGCAAGACTTCCTGACATTTCTCAAGAGGCAATGCAAGTCTGGTGAAGCAGTANGGGGGGGGGGGAGAAGCCTGATCAGCTCGACTTCAAGTTGGGTCAGAGCAAAGCTACCATTAGTCGGAAGGTTCAGGGCCAGTTGCGTACCACAAGTGCATATCTTGCTACTCCGTCCTCCAGTGTGTTGTGTGTGTAAAGGTAAACATCCTATTTACCATTGCAGAAAAGTTCAAGAGAAAGGTTTGAGTGTGTTACGAAGCACCAACTTTGCATCAACTCTTTACCAACTCCACATGGTGAAAAACTGTCCATGGTCCACTTCTTGTCCCCATTGCTTATCTCGCCATCATTCACTTCTGTTACCAGTGTCGATGTAGACAGTTCTGATCAAAAACCACATGAACCTAGTCAGTATAAATGCCTGAAAATATAGTGGAAAAGAAAAAAACCCCATCTCGTGCAAATGTTCTTTTATCATTTTCTGAAAGGGCTAACTGTACTAAAGTAATGTTCTCCACCGCCATAGTTGAGGTTCAAGACACATTGGGTGACTTTCAGCAAGTTCGAGTTTTGTTATACTCGGGTAGCCAAGCTAGTTTTGTTTCAGAAGATGCCCCGTCACGTATATGGCCATCCCGTGGGAAGACAACAACGCCACTCCAGGGCCTTTCTCAAGTGCCACTCAGTGTGGCACATGGAGGTGTCACGTGCGCTGAAACCTTGTGGGAAGGAAGGACCTTGCTTCTCTGCGGACACGCTAGTCCTTCCAAGTTTAACACGACACATTCCTTCGACACCCTTGCAACCAGAAGCCTGGAAGCCCCTTTCGCATCTGAAGTTGGCAGACCCCAACTACACCAACCCAGGTTGTGTCTACATGCTTTTTGTGCAGAATTGTTTCCATACATCATAACGAAACAAAACTTGAAGGCCCCCCTTCCCCCCTTGTCCACCGGTTGCTTTGGACTCAGCCTTTGGATTGGCTATTGATGGATAGAGTTAATAATGCACAGCCCTACGGAGAAGCTGCCACATTCTTTGTAACTTTGAATTTATCGGATGGGGCTCTAGGTGCTGCAGTCTAGCACCTGTGGAAGTTGGAGGAAATACCAGATGCCAAAGCAGCCTGCACACCAGAAGAGAATGAACGTGAAAACATATTAGTTGAATATGTGAATCCAGTGACTTTGCACTTTGTCGTCTTCACTCTTTAGAGCATCGTTTCAAACAACCAGAAGTAAAAACACAATATATGGCCTTTATGCAAGACTAATTGGCCACTGATACATGAGCTATATTGAGTCTCATGAAGTAGCATCAGACAAGACATATTTTATTCCTCATCATTATTTTCAGAAACCTAGTTGCAGTGCCACTAAGCTAAGGGTAGTGTTTGACGCCTCAGCTCAGGGTACTCGCTGAATGATTTGTTGTCGAGTGGTCCCAAGTTACAATGTGACATTCTGAATGTCCTGCTGCATTTTCATATACCTAGTATTGTCTTCACTGTGGATGTTAAACATCTGTACCACCAAATTTTAGTGCACCCAGACTAAAGGGACTTTGAGTGTATTCTTTGGAGGGAAGGTGAACTTGAACCGGTACATGAATATCTGTTAAATACAGTCACATGTGTGCGTGCTCAGCCCCTTGCCTCGCTCTACGAACATAGCGTCAGTTGGCTGAAGACGAGAGGGAAGACTTTCATTCGCTGCAAAGGTATTGCTAACAGACACCTGCGTGGACGATATTGTGACAGGGACCAGTGATCTTCAATCTGCTCGGAAATTGAGGCAGGACCTACAACTACTACTATCTCGCCGAGGTTTTCAACCGCAGAAGTTCCCCTGCTCTCCTCAGTGACCTACCTTCAGAAGATGTACAACCGTCATCGGAAACCTACTCGTTTGACGACAGTACCCGTGTGAAAGTACTGGGTCTCCATTGGAATCAAGGTAAGGACACCTTCTCGTATGATTTTCCATTTTGGCCCCCCTGTGCTCACAAAACGAGGGATCTTGTCAGACTTAGTTCGCATATTCGACCCGCTGCTGATGCTCCTGGCCAGGCACCTCATGCAATGCCTGCGCCTGGCTAACGTCGGCTGGGACAGTCCAGCTCCTCGTGACATATTGAAAAAAAGGAAGCCACAAGAAGTGAGTTGCCATGTTGTTCCACCATTTAGATTCTTCGCCCGCATCATTCACCCCCAGGCCCATTCAGCCATAGAAGTGCATGGGTTTTCTGATAGTTCAGAGAATGGATACGCCGCAGTTTTCTACCTACGACTAGTGTCAGCTTCGAGTGTGGTTCCAACTCATCTACTACTCGCAAAGTCCAGGTCACACCCTTGAAAAAGGTGACCCTCCCACGTCTTGAACTATGCGCTGCTCTCCTCTTAGCTCGTTACAGTAACCGAGGCTTGTGCTTCCACCCTGCCCCAGAGACGTGTGTGCATGGACTGATTCATCTGTTGATCAGGCCTCTCCACACCAGTGGAAAACCTTTGTGGCTAACATGGTTAGCAAAATCCAAGAATACACCTCCTCAGAATGGTGGCATCATGTCCCAAGTGTTGACAATCCAGCTGATTGTGCATCGCGTGGCCTCACCGCTGCTAGGCTTGTGGAACATCCTCTGTGGCGGTCTGGACCTGCATTGCTGTATCAATCTAAGGAAAATTGGCATCAGCATCCAAGCACCATACCCGGTGATGTTTCTTCTGAAGAGTGCTCACCAGTGGTTCTTCAAACTAGTGTTGGAATACTGCCTTTGTCAATTTTAATGGAGAAATACTCCATCTTGAACAAGATCAAGAGGATAACTACATGGTGTCTTCCATTTATCAAAAATGCTCGTCCAATTTCTGTAAGGATTTCACGCCCATTGCAAACTGAAGAGTTCCAAAAGGCCTTCAAGGTCTTGATCAAGGAACTCAAACAGAATCCACTGAGGAATTTGTTCGACTTGTCCACAACCAGTTGTGTTCACCTGCCATTCAAAGGTTGACATCCTTTGTGGATAGCGAGGATATTTTAAGGGTGGATGGTCGACTCCAGAATTCTGACTTGCCTGTGGATCAGAAACTAGCCCATATTGCATCCTAAAAACTGTCGTCTTGCTGTCCTGCTCATGGATCAGCTTCATCAAGATTTTCTTCCCCCTGGTGCCCTCACTGTGCAGTCTTCTCCAAAATGAATCTTGGCTCCTTGGTGCTAGAAATCTGGTTTGCAGTCGACTGAAAATGTGTCAAGTGCTTCACGACTCACCCCAAGAGTGTGCCACCTGCTATGGCAAGCCTGCCTGCAGAGAGAGTGTCTCAAGTGAAGCTTTTCTCTACACTCGAGTTGACTATTGTGGCCCTGTTTCTATCAGCCAGGCCACAGCGAGAAAACCATGTTTACTGTCATCATATATCTGCCTGTTTGTGTGTTTCACCACTAAGACCATACATTTGCAACCCTCCCTCTCTACAGAGGTCTGTCTCGCTGCCTTTAGAAGATTCATTGCACGACGAGGTCATTGTGTCCACCTGTGATTGCGGCACCAACTTCCTTGGAGCGAATTGTAAGTTGGCGGAACTTAGATAATTTCAAGCCAACACCGACACCGACAAAACCTTTGTAATAAACTTTGGCCTCAGAGAAGACAACATGGCACTTCAATCCACCAGCTGCACCCCATTTTGGTGGTTTGTGGGAGGCAGGAAATAAAAGTATATCAATTACTGCCCCTCAATACTATTGGTCTACAGCTCCTCACCCATGAGGAATTGAGCATTGTACTAGCCAAAGTCGAAGTGACCTTGAATTCAAGACCCTTGTGTCCCATGTCGACTGATCCCAATGATGTGTTTGCACTAACTCCCAATCATTTCCTCACCTGTGGCCCTTCGCAAGTGCTTCCACACCAGGATGTCGTCTCAGTTCCCACCAACAGGCTGCAGCGATGGCTATTAGTGCAAGAAATTCACCAGTCATTTTGGAAGCGATGGCAACAAGAGTATATACATCAACTCCAGCAAAGGGAAAAGTGGATTAGTGGGGACAAGGACGCGACTGCAGGACAATTAGTCCTCATCAAGGATCCCAAACCTGCCTCCTCTACGCTGGTGCTTGGCCAGAACTGTCAAGGTGTTTCCTGGCAAGGATGGAGTTGTACGAGTGGCTGAAGTACGCACCTCTCATGGCACACTCATCCAGCCTGTAGTGATATTGTGCCCTCTGCCCACTCAGTAACCAAGTACAGGTGGACAAGGTATTAGTGTTGCGTTATGCTGAAGCGTGGACACTTCAAGGTGGGCAGGATGTCCGGGTCAGGTTGCTGGTCTAGTGTTTCAAACTTCCCGCCCTCGGTGCTGGAGATACAGCGGCGCCCAAGTTGTTCGAATGGCATGACCACGGTAAGTCATTACCCGGGTAATTGTTAAAATGTTTTACTACAGTCCACTCTTTTGTACCCTGAGCACAGACAATCTTATAAGTGGCACAAGTTGCATCCTTGAGTTTATTTATCTTTTCTCTTTTAACGAAATAACACAACACACATCAATAACAAGAGGTTAAATACTACAGTTTTTCCCCAAACAGTCGTAACAGGGTTAAACAGTCACAGCAAAATATTAATGTGTACATATAATGTTTAGTGTGCTTTACGGTGAATGACACCAATGTAACAATTTGTAAAATAATAACCCTAAGAATTAACATTGTTATAAAGTCATAAAGCTGATCTAAATATGATTATAGGCCTAAACTGTAAACATTTACACGCAATGCTTTTTGAAATATGCCAGCATTCTTTGAACAGGTGAAAACAGTAAACAAAGCAGTAGACAGGTGAAACGTGTGAAGTAACCATGAATGGCTTATCAGACTGTATTGGCTGGAATTATGTGATGTGCATTCCTATAATCGAGGAGGATGAGGTTGTTTCTCATTATTAGTAAGTGTTACCTTAAACTTCATGTAAATATTTATTGATACATTGTACTATTATGTTGCCCGCAGTTTGTGGAAAAGTCAGGGAAGTGAACTCAACAATATCAGAGGCAACCCTGCACGGACTATGTTTATCTCCCAATCCTGTGAGACAGACACTATTTCACTTAGATAATTACTATTATTTGAAATACGAAAATGCAACCAGGATAATAACTGCCATGAGGGATTAGTTAAATTCTGCAATTTTTTCATTCATAAACTAATTATACATATGTTGGTTTGTTGTCCTGAATTTTTGTTTTTCCCTCTTATAGTACAATGCTCTCCTGTTCATAATACCACTTTCTCATGGTCCCATGACGGAAGTCACCCTGCACCAAACCCAAACAAGAATATCTTTGCTAACTAACACATTACTCTACTTTCTCCAGACCTAATCCAGTTAAAGGAATTTACATTTATCCTCCGCGACTGCCAAACAGATTTTCTCAGTGCCCTTTCTGCTTTACACTGGTTTGTTGTGCCCTTCCATCTAGACCCTTCCTCCTTCGAGGTGTGACCACGGCTACAATAGCCGCCGACCCTGCTATAGCAGTGATGTATGCAACCTTTATAAATGTAATAAAGCCAATCTAAAGTGTATAGGGCTTGCTATGAGACGCAGCCCATTCTCCAACTGTCTTAGCTACTAACATGCATGCTGGAGGGCTCGCAGAACTGTGAAGCTCGCCAGAGAAAATAATGTCCCTTGAAGAACATTATGAAAGGGTTCTACTGCACAGACCTCGCCCCTGAAACACGAGTTGTCGTGAGGCTGATCATTAACCACTGCTGCTCTAGCCTGTGGCCAGGTCTGCTTGCCTCGCAATGCCTTTTCGACAACAGTTCAAATTCACAACCGTTCCAGTTTAGCAATTTTCATGAATATACCCAGTATTTTTGATGAAAGGTAATGAAAGACTGGAAATAACTGATGTTGCAGCATACTTAAATAACACTTGTATGCAAAATTTAAGACCAAGTTTATAATGTTCCAACTAATTAAAAGTTGAACCACAAATATGTAAAAAAAAATTTGTGTATTTTCTTTACGGAAGTAGTGGAATAGCGTGGCATTCTGATGAAACAGTTAATATGGCTTGCTTATAACTCCAGTTCCAGTTCCGTTCTTTGGAACATCCTTCCTCTTCCACTCTTCCCTCTCTCACATCCTGCTATCTGCTAGCACCTCCTCCTCACGGCTACCTTCCTACGTATTCAGCTCCATCATGCTCCTGGGGATCCGGGGAGTGCGCAGGCCAGGCGATTGGTCCTGTGTGGCCTATCCACCTGTGCGAGACAGGTAATAACACTCGTGCCATTTCAGCTGTTCACATTAACCGGAACATCTCGTAAAAGATCGAAGGGTCCCGTTTTTAAGCCATCTTTGATGGTAACGTGTGTTCATACCTGCAGTTGTGAGGCTCTCCTGGAATATAAATATAAATTTACACTGCCACTACCAGACGCAGGAAAATAATCCTGATTTCCCTTCCCCCTCTTGCTATGTCATACAAATTTTTTAGTTTCTGATATTTATTATTTATGAAAGACATTCAGTGGCACCTTCGTGGCTATTTGCATCCTATTATTGAATTGTCTGAGTGCATAATGTTTTATTTGTAATACTCCATAAAGATTTTGCCTCATCTGTTGATGTAATAACCTTCACATACAAAAAAAAACTGTGTCTGGATTTGAACTTGTAATTACGTACGTAATCTATTTGTTCACAGCTGTGTCAAAGAAAGATAGTCTTTATTTCTCCTTTCAGCAGTTCATCAGTCCAGGGTTTACATTATGTGAGCTCACGACAGGCATTCTCCGGACTGGCCAACTCTGGTGTGTAACATGAACAGCAGGCCAGCATGCGTGTGGGGGTAAATATTGGCGTCGTCGATGGAAGGAATGGACAGTCATGTGTTAGTGAGTGATGTTTATTTTCAGATCAAAATTTAAACTTGCCCAACAGCATTAGCTGTTGCACAAAACTTCAAAAATACGTTACGCACATGCCAAAAAACAGTTATTCAAGTGAAGTGCTTAAAGAACAAGAAAAAATTTGGCACAACTGTTCTGGGTACATTTCAAGTTTAGTTTTGTGTGGTTATTTTATAAATACAGTAGAACCTCACTGTTGGACCCCTTTTCTTAAGGACCATCACTCTTCAAAAACTCATTTTTGAGGAACTGTAGAAAATTCTGTAANTGTGTGGTTATTTTATAAATACAGTAGAACCTCACTGTTGGACCCCTTTTCTTAAGGACCATCACTCTTCAAAAACCCATTTTTGAGGAACTGTAGAAAATTCTGTAAAAAAAAAGTTGGAAATTTTAGGGAAATGAACTGAAAAATAAGCTGCTACCCTTAGCATTTAACACTACTCAAGGNAAAAAAAAAGTTGGAAATTTTAGGGAAATGAACTGAAAAATAAGCTGCTACCCTTAGCATTTAACACTACTCAAGGCAGTGCATATCTAAAAATAGATAACACGCCAATTATGATGTATAGCTGTCAGGGTTGGTAAAAATACAGTCAACTCCCAATTTACCAGGGGCGGCTTAACCGTGGCGCCACCAGATGAAAGTCAAATATTGATAAGTAACCGCCAGTCGCACACCGCTGCTATTAATAACCCACGCGCATGCTGTTAATTACCTGGCTGCAGTCGAGTGATGCGTTACCGATATATTTTAATATTAAGTGTTTGGGTACTATATCTACACACGTTTATAACAGTGAGTATGTGTGAAACTTGCAAGTAATAGGAATTCAGGGAAATTGTCAGATGGCACATTTTCTCATAATAATAAAGTATTTCACTATTAAAAACTGGTATTTGCTCGTCAAAAAGGCGAGATCTTGTAGTTTCCAGTCATTCATACATGCAGAGGATATTTATAAATTAACCGTGGCACCGAGTGTGACTGGATGACAAAATATCACATTGGAATGACTCCTACACAAACAACACGTCACGCATCTTTTTAATAAATAAAAAACATTTATTTTTGCTTTGTTGCTATAGTGGAAGGCGAGTCAACACACAAAAAAAATAAAAAAGGTGAGCCGGACTCATAATGCTTGGCGATTGCAGGCAGAATCCAAATTATTAGCATGCAGAATCGCTTCACACGGAAATAGGTTGCATTAAAATATTTATAGAGCTCGCGGAAAATTTAAAACATTGAGAATTTGTTTGCATTTTTGCACTTTACACATGAAACACGTGTCATTTCATGGGGGCGTGGTTTGCAAAGTGAGCCACGCACACTGGCAGACAGATGGCAGCACGGTAGCCTATTTTACTGCTGTGTCGTTTAAGTCTATCTAGCACGTCCTTTTAAAAGTGAATTTTTCATCTTGTGTGGGCTCAAACAACTCTGGTTTGAAATGAATTACGTCATATTAATGTAGAAATATTTGAAGAATACTCTGCAATAGATCTCCAGCCTCTACAATTAATATGAAGCATGCACCCGGCGATGTTAGCAGCAAGCATAGCTACGGCCTATGATGAATACATAAACGAAGCTAAACTATAGCATGTGGTGTTCCATTTCGTTTAAACACCTACACATTATTCTAGAATGAAGTTTAATTTGTTACACTAATAACAGCTGTTTTGTAACAATATAAAATAAAATACAAACACATTTTGTCTGCGATCTTCGTGCCCACATATTTCTCCGATGTCTGTTGTGCTAATGTAGTCTGTCAAAATAGCCAACGTGAAATTTTATTAAAATCATTCTCTCATCCGCTGATACAGAATTTTGTGTATGTGATGATGTTAATATCATTTATGACGTTGCCACACTGGCTGTCAAAACATTCTTNTAGTCTGTCAAAATAGCCAACGTGAAATTTTATTAAAATCATTCTCTCATCAGCTGATACAGAATTTTGTGTATGTGATGATGTTAATATCATTTATGACGTTGCCACACTGGCTGTCAAAACATTCTTGTATGACTGTATTATTTATTTACGTAACCTACATGTACAGTATGTAGGCCTACAGTAAACATCCCCTCCCCCCTCGCTTTAACCGTGAACCAGTCATTTCCAAACCCTCTGTTAAGACCATCCCTCACTAACAACCCCATTCCTTGAAACCATGAGGCACCTGAACAGTGGTGTTCTACTGTATGTATTACAATAGAAAACTAACAAGTGGATGCTCAAACAAAAATTTTTCTTTGTTAGTCAATCCAACGAACATTTAATAAACTCAATTATTTGCTGCACTCAAAATTTTTTCTCTTCTTAAAACTTTCGGCAAGCAGTATTCTTACCAAAATAGAAAACAAAATTCTGAATTTTCATTATAGTTTCAGAATACAGAGTAATTGCACCAGCCTTGTTACAGGAGGGTGGTACAGCATCTTAGAGAGAACGCTAGGGCGAGACTCACGGGGAGAGGGAGCCGGAAGGGTAGACGAGCTCCCCGATGACGAGGGCGTCGACGAGGGAGAGCGACACGCGCCGGAACTCCAGTTGCTGCAGCGCGATGAAGTCGTACTTGACTGTGAACAAGGCCTGCGTCGTGAGGAGCACCAGCCGCTCCTTCTCGTTGTCCCACAGGCTGATCCTGCAAGCACCACAACGGTACCGGGTCTACACTTGCAGTTAGGGGGGAAGGGGGTCACTTTCCCAGTTTCCAGGTACAACTCTAGACTTCAGATGGACGGAAGGCACTCTCATCATAACTCTAGGAAACAATATTAGAGTAATTACTCTAAAATTAAGTACAGTAGAAACCCACTGTTAAGACCTTTCACGGTATCCAATGATCTTAATAGAGGGTTTGGAAACTGTGACACATTTTGACCGACCCTGACAGCTTTACATCAAAATGGGGTTGGTATCTATCTTTAAATATGCACTGCTTGGAGTAGTGTTAAATGCAGTGTATAGTAACTTATTTTTCAGCTGATTTCCATCAACTTTCCAAAAAAATTATTTTTACAGAATTTATTACTGCTCCTCAAAAATGGGTCTTTAAAAGAGAGATTGATCTTAATACATGTGGTTGCAACAGTGAGGTTCTACTGTGCTTTAAATGATCCTGATATAATTTTGTTTCAATTTTTAAACATTCACAGGTACAGTTTCGTGTCAATGTGAGGGGTTCACAGGAGACGAGTAATTTGATTGCTGTGGATCCCCACTGCTACACGACCACCGTCTACTACATTCCTGACTGATAACACTTACTATAAGCTGTTTGTGGTGAAGTACAGTCCCTACCTGCATACACACACTGACTGACACGCACCAAGTACAGTCACAATGGCAGAGGGAAAGTAGTTCACCGTCTTAACGCTGTATTAGAAATGTTGCGCAAACATTTGTGAATACTGACATTATTTATTCTGCTTTCTGTTGTTTTAATGCACGCAAGTGTAAGAATTACGGCTTTTGTAAAATATTTACTTTTTAATAATCTCCAAGCTTCCCCCGAATGCCGCATTAATAAAGTGGTCAGGCCAATGGCAACGTTAATTCTATATATTGACGAGTAACGTGTACTGGCCATAGTTTTTTTTCCAACTCCGCATCTGCATGCAATGTCACGTCACCCAAGCGGGGTTTGAACCCGAGACTGCTTGCCTCAAGAACCAACTGAAGCACTCCCCGGCCAGGCAAAACCCAAGGAAACGGCAGTCGACCAGTTTACTACACTATGCCAGACGCCACGTAGGTTTAATCGCTCTCCACGTCCAACCGAAGCCGGCAACGTAAGCCAAGCACTGCCCCTACGAGAGCAACAGACGCAGCCTGCATACTAGGAAAACTGCCCCGCTTCCAGCCTTCCCCAAGAGAATGCGTCAGCACTGCAAAGGAAGGAGCTCGTCCACGAAGATACCCTACAGCCAAAGGGTGACGCCGGCCTTTCTATTTACGGCCGCGCGGACCCCACGAATGGGAGTTAATTATCAGCAGCTCGCTTTATCACTTCTAGTGCTGGAGCTCTCTGCCTACCACCTTTCCATGAAGGACCACCCCACAATCTTCCAGAAGCCTTCTCGACCAGCGACCCCTGAAGAAGTCTTCTCCCCCTTAAACTCACTCACCACTTTGGTGGTGACTCCCGAGTCCCTTCAGGACAAACAGAGTAGACAGTTAGGGTACAGTTATTCTAATAGCTACTTAGCTCATCTGCTCTTGTTAGTTTTGCCCCCCAGGTCCCCTTCACCTGGTTAACGTAGTTTACTTCCGCTGGTTACAGTATCAATTAGATAGCTAGGAGATAATATGGGTCAGCATGTATATTCCTCTGAGGAATAAACACATGTTCTTACCTTAACCCCATGTACTCATTCCAGGGTGATTGTTCTTAACCTCAAACCCTGTAGACATCACTACAAGGAGAAGCAGGCGACTGTTGTTTGACTTGATTGCCGGAACTCGTGTAGGACTGCGGGTTACCCTTAACCGGGCGCACGTACATCATCAAACACAACCCATTCGACGGCCACCCATACCTTGAAAGAAGTACTTCTGTACTTGGAACATTGTAAGGTAGAGCCACAACTAGGAATACACACGACAAAGCAGCTAGACACCCAGACCAGCTAACCCACTCCAAGCACCGCGCTGAACTTTGCTGGTTGGAGTGCAAGGACTGTTTCTGAGTGGCCTAACCTCTTCTGGTTACACTTGAGCCATGGAACTCGTCGTCTGCTCCTACTAAATGTGGCGGACTCATAGAACCTTGCCGGTGCTCTTCACCCATATAAGCAGTGCAAGGTGGAGGCTTAAGATGGCAACTACTACCTCCAAACCTACCCAGTTGTTCTGCAAACGCTTGCCTTCTGCCTTCTGCCTACAGCAGCCCCTCCCCACTCAAGCTGTCCGCCGACTGTTGAGTCTCACTTCTCAGTCCTCCCTAGCGCCCTTATCCAGCCGCCCCAGAAGATCACTGGAGAGCCACATCCACTCGCGCTCTGCCTACCCCATTGGGTCTAACTACCCCATTGGGCATTCCGGCCTGTTCTTCCGGACGCCGCCGTCAACCACCAGAACGACCAGCCACCCTAAGGCAGGACACCGGAACCAGCCAGCGTTTAGAGTCAGGATCTACCCCAGGTGAGACCCACACAAGGTAAATCGATACCAGTGCTAAAAACAACCTCATGTAAGACAGCCATAGTCACCCTCGACGTCGTACCGTGTAGGCGGCCCGCCCGCTCGACCTTGTACCAAGGCGTAGTCAAGGCCAGGCAGGCGCCTTGTAGTACAAACTCCCCCTCGGGAGTTTGTAAGCCAGTGTTTCTGTCAGACACTAAGTGAACCCTCGTCTGATAAGTGCCATCAACCCAGTGGAAGAATACACAGTGTACATACAAGTAAAGTTGGTTCACAATTAAGTAAGCACTCTCAAAACCAACCTTTAAAAAAAAAAATTGCTTCTTAACTGCATACATTTTAGCATAAGAAATGACCGCAACACTCAGTGCAGTTGGCAGCAAATAAGGAGACGTAGTTCCAGATCTTAACTCCTTACTAGACACAATACTAAACATTAACGGCACCTAAAGTTCATCATTTTCTTTTTATTTTATGCACGTAAGAATAAAAATAGCACAAAGATAACGCATTTGTATTTCGAACCAATTCATAATATCTATCTCTCGGCTGACGCAAAAGTTTCTAGTTATTGGGTCTGTTGTGTTTATTCTTTTTTTTTTTACTTGTTTCCATTCCAGTGTTCAATGCTCCGAATTCAGTGAATTTATGTTTCTGTCTGTTTCGTTCCTTGGTTAGTTATTNATTTTTTTTTACCTGTTTCCATTCCAGTGTTCAATGCTCCGAATTCAGTGAATTTATGTTTCTGTCTGTTTCGTTCTTTGGTTAGTTATTGTTACGTGCCTTGAACAATGTGATTTGTGTGGCAGTTCATAACCTCAAATATAAAATATTTATTTACATGACAAATAAAACATTTAAGCCAATTCAAGTACATGCAAGCACTTCAAAATTCCACTTCCATTCGGTGTTACATTTTTTTTTTTTTCTCTCTCAGAGGGTTAGGAAGTTTGGGGTTGGCTTGCATTTGGTGTCTGCTTACAATCAGTTGCATGCTATTATGGTATGACACCAACAGAATACCACAGACTGTTGGCTAAAGCCTTCGAGTGCGTAGTGTACACCAGCCGTCATGCCCACAACCCAGAAAGCTAACGCCTTACCAAAGCATCTCAGGAACCCACTACTCTCATAACAAAGAAATAAAAGTGGTTAGTGTGGCTGCCTGTTTCACATCAGTTCATTCTTGTGAGATCTATTGTCAAAATAAGTAGAGAACATACAATATGTTTGCAACAAATTATTTCAATTTCTGAAAGACCAATTACAAATAATAAATTCTCAATAAGTCACTATTATAGTAGCACCTTTTATAACATTTCTCAAGGGTTCCAAGAAATGTCGGCCTTATACAAGGGAAAACTTTATAGCACAGTAATTTTGTATTGGAAAACATGTCTGTGGACCATGAGAAGGCAGCTTATTAAGCAGGGAAATGTTATAAGAGGGGATGTTATAACAGGGTTCCACTGTAATTGTAAATAAAGAACCTGTATGTAAAAAGTCATAAGCAATGTCATAGGTGAAATTTGTTAGTTTGTTTGCCAGATTTCTTTTACTAGCAAAAAATAAATAATGATGCGTCACGGGCGACAATGTCATCTCTATCTAGACTTGCCACAGCCGCGACCTCTCCCAAGAAGAGCGTTACACAGTACACGCCACAGGCGCCCCGCTGTCGGCTGACAACCCACATCATGCTTGGCGTGCGCCTAACCCTCAGGCCACCGGCCGCGGAGAGGAACGCAGCCCAGCCCTAGGCAATCTCCGCTACTGCCTTTCTGCCTCTCTCTCCACCTCCCTGTGGTCCTTGGTTCGGGGCCGACACATGCAGCTCCAATTGCAGAACGTTACTCTACCCAGATGCCTACCGAAGCCATCAACGTCTAGCAGCTACACATCTCTAGTCACACTTCTTTTGAGCACGAGCGTGCAAGTATCGACAGACTGGGGTTACCCTCGCCATCTTTGAACCCTGTCTTCCGTTGCCTCCCGCTACAACCTAGTGGTCCGCCAACACTCTTCCACGAGTAGGCACATGCTGCCTGTCCCCCCCTTCTCTAGCCCTTCAGCCATTTACCAAGGGGAGCTCCAACATCCCTACAGTGACCATCCCCCCTTGCTGAGTAACATGGGAGCGGCACTCCACTCTGCTGTTACCTCCTTATGTGGAGTGCTTGGCCAACAGTATGCATTCCTTAGGGACGTGTACGCGAACCTTCCAAGGGGACTCGAAGCAGCTGGCAATGTCCTGTCCTCTCAGATAACCGAGAAATGGTGACCTGTCCCATAAGGGAAACTGCACCACCCTCTGGAAGGCCGCCCAGTCTCTTATGAGGTTGTGCCCACCCCTACTGAATATCCACTGTTACCTTCCTCTCTACGCTAACTCCCGACTACATGCCTTGTCATCAGGCTGGGCGTGATGAAGCAGCCAAGCAGGCGCCAGCTCTGGTTGGAAGCCTTGTGGTAACTGAGCGTAGCACCAGCAGGGTTTACACCTGGAAGAGGGAAGGTGCAGCACGCCAGAGGGGATCGACAACCGACTTCACCAGCGAGAGCAGACACACCTCCTTCAGACTCCTGTGGCACGTTCCATGTCCAGTCTCCCCGCTTCCCCCTATGCCATATGAGCAGCCAGCAGTCAATGACCGGCCCTTGGCTGTAGGGAAGGTGAAACTCCACTTACCAAACCCTCCGACTGCAGCAACGCTCTTGCCAGGGTTCCTACCCCGAGCAGGGCTCCTCCCCAGGCCCAGAGGGCTATCATCGAGTTGCCCAGAGCTCAAACTCCTGCTTCCAACAAGATGACGCCTACTTCCCAGCTGTCTGGAGGAAAGGCTTGTGACACCACTAACACACACAAAACACCACCAGTTAGGTGAGGTGTCAATAAAACATAAATCCCACCATAATCAGCTACTCAGAATAACAGTACAACACCGTGTATGTGCATTATTTTTTAGTTTTGATTTACATTAATTGCCATCACAAAATAAAAACCTGGTAGTGCTGATTTTGCTCTCTCAATGGACACAGCCTTCTACGCTAGAGCTTGTTTCGCGAGAAGTGAGCACTTTTGCGATAAACTTCTCAAGTAGTTTTCTGCACTGTGACTGGAATACCTACACTTTTGTGCACAGCAATTTATGAAATGTATTAATATTTCAGCAAATGCGACGTTTTAAATATGTGTAATTAAGGAGTGTTAGGTATGGACCGAGTTATATTTCCGTGGATTTATGTTGATATTACAGACAAGGTCAAATAATTTCATGAAAAAATTATTTAAAAAATCATAAACAATAAAATTTTTGAATATTGAAGAAAATTATATGTTTTTTAGAAAAGCTATATAAACAACACTGCTGCCTATTTTTCAACTAAAAAATTGTAGTGGGTTCAGATGAGATGCAAACTCTGGCAAGAAGCAAGCATTTGACGTTTAGGAAGTTGTAACAGTTACATACATAATTTTAATATTCACTGTATGTGGCAGCTTTCAATTTTCCGAAGTCAACATTATTCAAATAAGTTTTTCTTATGTTAATTTTCGTACAGTTAGAAATTGACCCCGTTGTGGCAATCTGCCATGTATCTCTAGAAAACAAAATATAAATAATGGAGCAGGCAGAGAATGGAAGAGCAAGGCAAACTGGAGCACCCCCAGAGAACCCACTAATGGCTACGTTCATGATGTTTCTGGGTGTGGCCGCACCGAGAACTGAACCCCGACAGGAAGCGTGAGCACTCGCACAGCTGTAAGGGAAGAGCAGAGAGTTGCAGACTCACTCCGTGAGCAGCCAGGAGCCGACGAGCTGACCATCGACCTCCGGGACCACCAGCTGGGACACGCACTCCTCCACGGCGGCGGCGACCAGGCCCGAGCGCGAGCTGAAGAAGTGGCGCGCCTCGTCCTCCCCCAGCACGGGCAGCTGGCACGCCACGTCCCTGCGCTGGCTTCCCAGCTCCTTCAGCTTCTGTGAGACTGCGGCACACGCGCAACACCCACATTTCAACTCGCTGTCTTCTTTACCGCAGATCTAAGCCTTCCACACCCACTGTAGTTATTGCCCTGACTCCCAGCCAACAATACAGATATCTCCAGTTTTTTACAGCATTCAATAAAAACAATTCTATTGCAAAAACCCTACTTTATGAAATGTGACATGTGAAAATCATGGATTTTGCAGTTTTTAAATATTGTATACACTACAAAGAGTACAATTGTTTTCTTGCAAGTCTATTTTTGACATGCAACAAATTACAGTAGAGAAAGTTGATTATCCGTACTCATAGGGACAAAACGTAATTCGGATAATCAAAAATCCGGATAATGAAAATATGTTGAAAAGAAGATAAAATAATTTGTAAAAAACCTTTTTCACACAACGTAACATTGATTACATGCGCATAGAACATAGTAAGCTTATCCAAAAAAGAATCTGTACATAAAAGAAAAAATTCAAACAGTTAACAAGGAGCCACTCCCTTCTCGGACATGTTTACTGAGAACAACACGTGAAAGGACACATCACAAGAGCCGACACAAGTGCTTGTGCTGGTAAGGCAAACACCGTGACGAAAGACACTTTTGTGTTTTCTATTCTCTTTCTTTTTTGAACGAGTCCAGATAACGGATCGTCTGTATAACACACGTTCGGATAATCTGCGTTCTACTGTATTTTTAAGACATTCCTTGGGATACTACTTGCGTTGTGACAACGAAACAGCTGTGATAGTGTTCAGCTATAATATTGTGAACCGTTTATGACCTTGAACAGCAGCACTGTTTACGAAATCAGTTACCGACAGGGAAGATCATCCAGTACCGAGACTCGCAGCGTACAATACCCACACAGTGCTGTGCACACTGGCTCACGAGTTAAAGAAAAGTAGTCCAGACTAATAACGAAAAGGCAATGCAGTCAAAACACTTTTTTGGTAAACATCCAGAGTAAGGGCTTTTCCAAAAAATGCAAAAATAATACCTGCAAAAGGTGTATATGGTCATTACTAATCACACTTAATAGGAATTTCATTGGAGCTTCACCCACGTAATTTGCAATACATACCATGAAATGTGACGGACGTTGAGAAGAGCGATGAATATCGCTGTGTTTATGCGGTACAACACGTGAAAGTTACATCACATATATTTATTTCGGGTCGCTGAATCGTGTTAAATGTGAGAATGCCTATGGGAACCAAGCCTTAATTTACAAAACGTAATTTATAGGGTATGTTTTGCAGACACACTAAGGTTATACAGCTATAAACCACGGTAATCAAGCAGTGTTGGAATATCATTTAATTCTGTTCAATATTTCAAGGCTTATCGTCTTGATATTCAACGGATGACTCTTCTTCTTTATATGTAGTAGAAAAAATATATATAGTGTATCATATTGTCATGACACATTTGTTCAACAACATTGCATACACACTGGAAACAAACACACAACAATTCGACATTCTGGCTTAATTTTGACCTATTTCACGTGAGTAGTGTGCGGAAGTTCAGAAAGTGAGTGAACGTGATCATGTGAAGGCTTACGATTGAAGAGTGCTGTTGCACACACTTCTTTGCTATTGTTCCCATGTGACGTGTTAAATTGAAGTATTGTGTGGAAATACGAGTGTTTCTTTGCAGTTGTTCCCATGCAAAGTGTTATAACATAATTATTGTGTGGGAATACGAGTGTTCGTGGAGTGTAGAAGAATTGAATGGACGTTAAAGTGTCCTATACGTGTGTTATCAGTAATAGATCCCAAAGGAGCTGTATTTGCAGTCCACATGGGTGTGGGTGAGTAACGTACAAAATTGTAGAGTTTTAGCAAGGCAAGTGTATATAGCAACGAGCATACAAACCTACAAGGAAAGAGAGGGAACTCAATGCTATAAGATGGTTACAACATTCGCCATTATGTCTTTTTTTTTTTGCCCAGCTAGACTGTACCGAGTGCTTATGTGTAGTGAACGGCAAAAATTGAAATAGTAATGGTCAGCGCATGCGCAAAGACCTACTTTTATTATCTGTTTATCTTTTTCAGCTGTGTTTGTACTTTGTTTAATGTTAACGTAATAATGAATGCCTCAAAATGTGTCTAAACACTTATTTAATGCTTTATTCAGCTATATAAGTAAAATTGAAGGTCTATAACCATATGCAAAACACTTCCATTATTATATGAAAAAAAAAAAAAAAAAAGTTGATACTGATAACCTAATACAGCAGTTGTCTCAATGCATGTGCCGGCCTAATACACAATTATATTATTGCGATCATATGTTATTACAGGTAGTGTGGTGCTGCGCGTGTGTGGTACTGAATAGCGTCTGCTGATTGGAATGGGTGAACAAACAAAATACAGTAGTTACAGAACAAACTTTTATTTATTTTCATTTACAGCAAACATGATGGGCATTTAAATGTTATGGTATAAATACCAAACTGTGTAATACTTTGCACTTACGATTTTCACACATAAGTGAAGCATGCAACACAGAATGAACTATTGAAAGAGGTAAATGATTTTCTTTTGAATGTACTGTTAAGTTTGACGCATTCTGCGTCCCTATATTTTATTCGTCAGAACACACGCTCTGGCGGAGCTCGCAGCCGGACGACCGCAATAAGGATTAAGGGTTTTGTGGACGTGCCGGAAGAGGGACGCCAGGAACCTCGCAGCTGCAAAGGCGCGCTACCAAAGGTTTCGGCACGTGCAACTGTTCCTGCACGTGCAGACGACATCCGGAGACAACGGAAAGCACCAGGGCGTGGACACAACTACATTTTGCAGCTGCCCAAGGGACATCGAGATCCCACCACCAGCTACGCCTGTCCCGGGCTTGTACCGCAATAAACCATGAGAGTTTAACGGACGTGCGTGCAGAACGGGACAATAAACTTCCAGGCCAGAACCAAGGGACGACGCCAGGCCGGCTGCGGACCACACGAGCAGCGGCCACGTGTTTTATGACCCGGAGGGACGACAAGCACCCCGGACACGTGCTGCAGAGATGGGGGAAGTTGAATATGGTGATGGATGCTACAAAACCACACGGAGGGGGGAGCAACGGGGCAGTCAGTGGAGAGACGTCGAATCAGTCAGTCGCGGATCGAGCAGTCAGTCAGTCAGTCGGAGTCAGTCGAAGATCGAGAATGCATCACGACGTCAACCTCAGTCGGAGGCCGTCAAACGGGACGTGCGGCGGGAAGAATACGAGAAAAGTCAGTCAGACTTCGTCAAACGAAGAGTCCTGCGTTGGACCCCGGAAGAAGGAACTTCGAAGCCAGGCGCCGAGACGCCCACCAAGTTCGAGAGCAGTTCCAAGCCGCCAGCCGAGGGAATTCAGCGCTGCAGTGTCAGATAAGTAGTTCTACACCAAGTGCGAAGAATCTCCCCCCCCCCCACGACGCCAGTCGCGGCGTCAAACCATACGTAGCCTACATGGGAAAAAGGGAGGGAGTTGGTCTCTTGAGTTCATGTACCAGTTAACCTGTTCAAGCAACAATAAAACTCGATTATGTGAACTCACACAAAGCCAGTGTAATTTATTAGTAAATTGGACCTAGAGACAACAGTGTTGACGTATTCCTACGCCCTATCACTGAGGGCTAGCATCACGTGCTGGCGCCTCACGCCGCAGACCAGAATCAATACCTACTTCCAAACTTCAGCATTTGGCAGGTATCAAGTTAATGAAAAGAGATTTCATTTAAACATTACCACAAGTCACGAGTTAATATAATTACTATTTTTTACTGTTGGAGGTCTATTAATGCCATAAATTGTTCGGAACATTTAAACACACACTTTGTTATGGTTTTGACATTTTGTTGATATTTATCCTTAACGGGGATAGGGGCGTAACAAGTTATTGATAAGAGTTATGTAATGAATACTATCTAAGATGTTTATTTAACATTAAGGTTGTACAATATTATTTCAATATAAATATGATTGAATATGAACGGGGGAGCTATACAAATATGCTGAAATATCAAATGATATTATTATACAAAGATTTAACTAGCCACATTCTGAGTGAAGTCTAATTGGAGAGTCCCCACCTTGTTCATGATTCCGGAGGCTCATTAAGATGGTGGAAGTCGACGGCCGGACACACCCATCTTCAGTGGTCTTCGTTCCAATGGCCCGACGACAAAAGACACCATCCATGGACTGCACCGTCCCATATCGGCTGCGTTATCCCCGTTTACTGGCCAGTGGAGGGGGTTTACTGTGGTTTGCGATTTCATAACTAATTTCAGCGATCACGGCCCGTGTCCTGGATAAGTGAAGGNATGGTGGAAGTCGACGGCCGGACACACCCATCTTCAGTGGTCTTCGTTCCAATGGCCCGACGACAAAAGACACCATCCATGGACTACACCGTCCCATATCGGCTGCGTTATCCCCGTTTACTGGCCAATGGAGGGGGTTTACTGTGGTTTGCGATTTCATAACTAATTTCAGCGATCACGGCCCGTGTCCTGGATAAGTGAAGGTGTGATCAAGTAGGTCGCTCAGCTAAGGGCGCCTGACCACAACTCTTAACAAATTGCTTTTGCTGTGCTGGCAAAATAAATATAAATAAACATTCCTGTTATGTACGTCCTTTGTTTTTCTTTGTTTTATATTTACAGTCTGTCAACATGACAGTCAAGATATCTTCAAGTATCCTAAGTACCCGTCCTGTTCCAAGTCGGCACATTTTAGGCCACCAAGTTGTTGCTTACCATTATTTGTTTTGTGCTACACAATAATGCATGAGCTTTAGGAGCCTTGCCAAGCTTATCTGCAAATTACTGCAAGGTTATTTTGAAAGCTAAATCACTACACCAGACACCTTGCAATTAAGTATAAGTAAAGAACTAATGTACAAAGTGAATGTGAAATATTTGTAGGGGAGAAGGCAGACTGATAATAATTCAATTTGGTCTGAAACTTCTAATTTTTTAAATTTTTCTTATAATAGGTGTATCACAGAATATTAAAAAACCATAGTGTCCTTGCATGTCCCAGAAAAAATGCACAATTTGCTAAGCCGTTAAGGCCTACATGCGCATAACCTGGGTAAATCTAACGACAGACCTGGAACGCTATTATCTTTTGCATCTGCAGTAACTGCAATATAAAAATTTCCAACCCTTTAACAGCAACAAATTATATGTAGCTATATTGAGCAGCTTTGCCCCAGTACATATTAATTTTGTGTTTGTTAGATTTAAGATAACTTGAGGTTTTTAATGTGACTTTGCCCGCTAGTTCAACTAGTTCATCAATAGGCACTGGGTGTGGCCCGTTTAAAGTACTCATTTCCCAGCCCCACAGCTACGAACACATAGGTAATATCAAATTAATTTCATGACTAGACTCGGTCAAAGTTTTAGTTTGTCCATATTATGTAACTTACAAATTTAAATGCACGCTCAACTAATATGGAAATAAAAAAAGAAATGAATTTTGGCAGTGACATTTGCTCGGAAAATGAGCGTGCCGATATACATAGAAGTTGTAAAAAACTTTGACAGTGTAGAGATGATTCAACAACAATATGCACATGCGAACCCAACCCAGGATCAATAACAACCTAATTGAAATTAATATACATTTGAGCTAAATGTATTTTAATAACCCCCCTGGCGATGAAATTTAAAAACTTCCGGACAGTAGTTTACAAGCACTTGCATTAACAGTAATTTAAAGAATTACTAACCACAATAGCTTACTATGTTTAAGAGATACTTATAGAGAAATAAGTTAAAATACATTTGACTCCTTTTCATAACATTAGTGGCTGAATTTCGAAAAATCCTGAAATAAGCTGTTAAGCATGGTCAATATTTTGAAGCAAAAAGCACCCCTTAGGAGTAGAAATTCTTGTTGTTGTAGTTCCTATACCCTAGGATGAAGCCAGCCTTAAATGTCATGATTATAGCTCCAGCAGTTTCTGCTGTGTTGTTGAGTCAGTGAGTGAATGTGTGAATATATGAGGACAACAATTTTGTATAAACAGAAATATTGCTGCTGCTATGCAGAAAATCTACTAAATGCACAATGCAATACAACTTGCAATTGGGCTGGCGCCCGGTGGCAAGCCCCTCCCGCACTCAACCCATCTCCTTCTCCAGTTCTTTCCTGAACCCCCCTCACCCCCACCCACAACACAGTCCACTCCCTCGCAGTTCTCGTAAGCATGGACACCTACCTCTTCCTGTCCTCCTGTGGAACTTCCAACTGTTTGTACTTCTCCCAGTGTACATCCCCTTGGCTAAATGTACATTTCATTTCCCCCACCCTCATGAACAGAAGTTTAAATTTCTAAAGGAAAATCGGACACCTTTATCATTTCCTATTCCAGTAATTTCACAAGGCAACAAGAACAGAAAGTTTAGGAAAGATTGGCTGGTAACTTATCCTTGGCTTGCCTATAGAGCGAAACATATTGGCGAATATTGTAAAATGTGTGTGCTTTTTGGCCCTAATTATGGTGGTAAAAGCGACCAACAGTTGGGAATTTTGTGCCTCAAACCATTAATTAAATATATAGATGCAATATCTGACTTCGAAAAACATTCAAGTTGCAAATACCACATACTTGCAGTTCAAAAAGCTGAAGATTTTTTAAATGTGTTTGAGGGTAAAATATCCAGTGTCAACATTCAGTTAGCTACGAGAGCTAGATAACTGATTCAATCAAACAGGCCAAAGTTGATCCCAATTGTAAAAACCATCTTATTTTGTGGAAGGCTAAATATAGCTCTTCGGGGTTATCAAAATGAATGTGGTAATCTTTTAGAAGATAACGATTCAGAAATAACTGATGGAAACTTCAGCGCTTTGCTGCATTTCTGTATCGACGCAGGCAACGCCACACAATAAGACCATATTCAGACAACTCCACAAAATGCAACCTATATTGGTATGACATCTCAAAATGATTTTATCGAATGCTGTGGGAACATTATTGTTGAAAAAATCACAACAAAAATTAAAAAGGCTGAATTTTTCTCAGTACTAGCAGATGAGACCACAGATTCGAGCCATTCTGAGCAAATGTCGGTCAGTATTCAGTACGTTGACTTGAAGTCGCACGCAGTGAAGGAAGGTTTCATCGGATTTGTGAAAGTCATTGATCTGACTGGTAAGTTATTAACAGAAACCATGGTCAGGGTTTTAGAACAGATAGGTCTTAGTCTGAATAATCAGAGAGGTCCCCCAGGGGTATGACGGGGGCAGTAACATGCCAGGGACATTTAAGAGAGCTCAAAGCTGCGTTCGTCTGCTGCAAACACTGGCTCTATACGTACGTTGTTACAGTCTGTGTTTGAACTTAGCTCTGGCAGAAGCCTGTGGGTGTGAAGTTCATTCCGCAACACATTTGTACCCTAACGTGAAGATGGTAATTATTAAGTTTAGGGGCTTTTCTGGAAAACACAAAAAACATTCAAAATTATGATATATTTCTACTCTACTAATCACGTAGAACACTAATATACTAGGGGCATAGCTTTAAAATTAGTACAACATATTAAAAAAAATTGAACAAAATTGCGAAATGAGCAGTATAACAAGTTTGTTTACGTTTCTGAACGAAACGTCCTAGACCAACAAAAGTTGCATTAACGGGTATTGCACAGCTCACCTTGTTCATATTCAAGAGGGCGTAATGTTAAAATAAGTAGAACATATTTAAAAAACTTGCGAAATATGTTTGTTTAAGTCTATTAACGTCGGAGGAATTATACCAGCCCCCTACCTAGGTGAGTCAATTTACATTCTTTTGGTGTGTTTTACGGTTCCTTTAAATCCCTACAATCCTACATTCGTAGTTTAGTTTAAACCTAGGTTAGTTTAAAACCCTACAATCCTAGGTTAGGTAAAACTCTACAATCATAGGTTAGTTTAAAAATGTAAAATAGTGACTCACCCATCGTGGGGTTAGGTTAGGTGGGCACATATTAAGAAATTAGTCTGATGTTAATGCCCCTAGTATATTCGTGTTCTGCATCATTAGTAGAGTGAAAATATACCATTTTCCGGGATTTTTTTTTTTTTTTTACAGAAAAGCCCCCAAACTTAGTAATTACCGTGAAGACTGTTCTGATGTTGCGTCTCGCAGTTCCTGTTACAACATGTACCAGGGAACGATCATTCTTGACTATGGGACAAGAGACTCAATGGTTTGGCTGCATCCATAAAAACGTTTCTGTGGATCCCATTCACGTTGTCGATAAATTCGCGAAAAAACATTCAAGGAGAATGAAAATTACTTTTTATAGTTTCAAGTTATTTGGAGAGGAATTTTGATTTTACGTTAAAACTGTAATATTGCAAAAGTTAATGTCTAGCTGTGAAAATTACCACAAACAATCCTGTGATTTTTCTTTTGTCTATTTTTGGCTTGTAAATTTGTGTGTAAATAAATCTTAGTGAATATTAATTAAACAGTTATATTTATTTAGTGTCTTATTGTTATGTTGTTACTTATGGAAGAGGAGGGTGGCAACTGGCAGAAGGATGATAAGTTTAGGAAATCATGCTTACGAGCACGCATACGTGTATCTCCATTCAGTATACTGCAACTGTGCCCCCTCCTTTCACAATTTCTAAATTCACGCCTGTCCTCACCCTACGCTGGCATGCTACCGGTCATCTTGTAGAGCTCGTCAAGGCCGCCTTCAGTCAGCCAGCAGAGGAGCTAGTGGACTGGCGGTAGGCATGCCTGGAAGAGCGGAGGCAGCGCACGCAGGCGAGGCAGCTTCTCGTTCAACTGAGAGCACAAACCGAGTTCCACCCAGCATCATCCCTGGACGATGACTGTGTGGATGGGGCTAGCGTCTGATTACCCCAGGGTGGCACCCGAGTATTCCCTTCACGAGACCTCCTTTGCCGAGTCGGTATGGCAAGACGCCTTGACCCGACTGACTGCCCGACGGGATCAGTCTCCTGGATGATGCCGATCGCAACGCACAGCCACCAAATCGCTCCTTTGACCTGCGGATGCATTTAACAGACGGCGGAGGAATTGCCTAAAAACAATGCACTGCTGTTTACATTTTATTACCGAGAACTGCATGTTTGAAATTAGCATTTAATTTGATTCACTATTTAAAAGTCTGCTTATAAATACTGTACCATTTATAATTCTCACAATAGTATTCTCTTTGCATTGTCTTGGATGCGTTAACCTTATTATTATTACCTTAGTGACCTATTCAAAATAAGGTTCAATATATTTTAGTGTAATATGACACATTGTTAGTTAGGAATGCATTATTAATCTTTTTCATCCGTTAAGTCGTGGTGCTGTTGAAAAAGGTAAGCTGTGCAGACCCATTAATGCTANTGCATTATTAATCTTTTTCATCCGTTAAGTCGTGGTGCTGTTGAAAAAGGTAAGCTGTGCAGACCCATTAATGCTACTTTTGTTGGTCTAGTACGTTTCCTTCAGAAAAGCCGTTACTCTGGATAATTACCCTTTGATACTGCCCAGAGTCCTACTCACCACGCTATCGTCTCAAGCATAGCAAGTCTACACTTAATCATATTTGCGAAATGTTTAATTTGCACAATTGTCTATTAGAAATTAGGTGAACATTTTGCACTAAAAAAAACCAGGATAAAATTAATAGCCACGTGTCTTCAGTGTATGCTTTTTTTGTTCCACAGTAATATCTACCTATGATTTTAACAACTAATATTTTGAGTTTTACCTGAAAGTTTCACTTTATAGTCTAAGTAATAACTTGGTCAGCATCATCCAATACATTTAATTTTTATTAAACATTGTGTATCCAACCATACTGCATTTTGTTTGCTTTCTGATAAGTGTTGCCAGCATTTAGTTTTCCAGGGAAAACAAACAAGGTAAATATGATGGTAATTTTAATAAATGTGTCGTACAAGTTATAGTAAGTAGCAATGTGTGCCTTGTCCCGTTGTTGCTCTTTGCACAAACTAGTAGACTTACTACAATGTACGCATTTGTTTACCGTAAGGGTTACTTACTAGGAATCACAGCTGTTGTGAACAAAACATCCTAAGAGGTATAAAAACTGTTTACAGTCAAGTCTCATTTCTACGACCCTGGGAATAGTGACCCCATCAAAATAACAACCCTTTTCTTGGGAACCATGAAAGGCCATAGAATCGAGAGTCAACTGTATTTGGCTTTTGCATGGCTCACTTTGTTGATATTTAAGAGTGTGTTGTAGAAATAGTATAAAAACACAAAGGCCTATCATACAAGGCGTTCCGAGGCTTTGTTTGTGCATGCCACCACAATATATTTGTCTTACAATGCTGTAGTGAGCAAACAAACGTGGATCGACAGTTGCCGTCTGGTGTGAATTTTACTGTTCCCGTGTAGTAATCAGTTGAGATTAATACGCTGGTGTGTGCAGTTGGCTGCAAGGAAAGTGTNGCATTATTAATCTTTTTCATCCGTTAAGTCGTGGTGCTGTTGAAAAAGGTAAGCTGTGCAGACCCATTAATGCTATTTTTGTTGGTCTAGTATGTTTCCTTCAGAAAAGCCGTTACTCTGGATAATTACCCTTTGATACTGCCCAGAGTCCTACTCACCACGCTATCGTCTCAAGCATAGCAAGTCTACACTTAATCATATTTGCGAAATGTTTAATTTGCACGATTGTCTATTAGAAATTAGGTGAACATTTTGCACTAAAAAAAACCAGGATAAAATTAATAGCCACATGTCTTCAGTGTATGCTTTTTTTGTTCCACAGTAATATCTACCTATGATTTTAACAACTAATATTTCGAGTTTTACCTGAAAGTTTCACTTTATAGTCTAAGTAATAACTTGGTCAGCATCATCCAATACATTTAATTTTTATTAAACATTGTGTATCCAACCATATTGCATTTTGTTTGCTTTCTGATAAGTGTTGCCAGCATTTAGTTTTCCAGGGAAAACAAACAAGGTAAATATGATGGTAATTTCAATAAATGTGTCGTACGAGTTATAGTAAGTAGCGATGTGTGCCTTGTCCCGTTGTTGCTTCTTTGCACAAACTAGTAGACTTACTACAATGTACGCATTTGTTCTGTGAATTAGGTATGCATTTGTTTACCGTAAGGGTTACTTACTAGGAATCACAGCTGTTGTGAACAAAACATCCTAAGAGGTATAAAAACGGTTTACAGTCAAGTCTCATTTCTACGACCCTGGGAATAGTGACCCCATCAAAATAACAACCCTTTTCTTGGGAACCATGAAAGGCCATAGAATCGAGAGTCAACTGTATTTGGCTTTTGCATGGCTCACTTTGTTGATATTTAAGAGTGTGTTGTAGAAATAGTATAAAAACACAAAGGCCTATCATACAAGGCGTTCCGAGGCTTTGTTTGTGCATGCCACCACAATATATTTGTCTTACAATGCTGTAGTGAGCAAACAAACGTGGATCGACAGTTGCCGTCTGGTATGAATTTTACTGTTCCCGTGTAGTAATCAGTTGAGATTAATACGCTGGTGTGTGCAGTTGGCTGCAAGGAAAGTGTCGCTGTGCGAGTGTGGTGTTCCGTCTAAATCCGATCACGTGAAGGATTGTGATTAACGAATGGAGGTTGCTAGTACGGGTGCTGCAGGGACTACGAGTCGGCTGTGTGGCATGTGTGACTGGAACACATTTGAATTTGCTGAATTAGCATTATCTTGGCCTTCACTGTTCGATTATTTAGTAGATCATGGTGTGTTATCCTGCGGGGTAAGGTGAAACTCACACGCAGCCATTTTTTCTGTTGTCAACAGTCTGTCCGGACATACTGGTAAGAAATGTAAAAAGGCGCTACGTAATTTTAAGAAATCTTTTTGGTAAAGCACATGGGTTGGAAAAAGTAACTTGTTGCGGTTACTTATAAANTTGGCCTTCACTGTTCGATTATTTAGTAGATCATGGTGTGTTATCCTGCGGGGTAAGGTGAAACTCACACGCAGCAATTTTTTCTGTTGTCAACAGTCTGTCCGGACATACTGGTAAGAAATGTAAAAAGACGCTACGTAATTTTAAGAAATCTTTTTGGTAAAGCACATGGGTTGGAAAAAGTAACTTGTTGCGGTTACTTATAAATAGACATACAATTTGTTTGTAATTCCTAATCCTCGCACCATATTTTTACGAAAATGTGATGCGTTTGATGCAGGATGACATCCTGCCTCTCAGACAGTTTGCCACGCCGCACGTCCACTGCACAGCGAGTGCAGTTTTGTGTGCGGAGGTGTAGGGCAGTGCAGCGAAACAATCTGCCCCCCCCCCCCCCCC
>NQII01005586.1:107401-152914 GCA_002778355.1 Clitarchus hookeri
CCTCCCGCTCACCCACCCTGCCCGAATTCCAGAGCCTCGCCTTCTCGTGAGCTCTGGACAATAGGTAGGCCAGTAACATTAAATACTTTTAACATAATTATTTATTATTGTGACTGTGATTGATTTGTGAGACTCATTCTCATGACTTTTCTGACAGGCACTAGCACGTTGGCATATCCAACCCCTGTGAGTCACCTACAAGTGTAGCCTCATCGCAGTCAAAAATACTGTTCGAGCATAGCGAAACATTATGCACTCAGCCAGAGTCCTCAGAGGCAGTAGGGGAGTAAATCCCTAAAACAGGGACTCTAGGTGCGCCAGCAGCTTATTGTAGGTAACGAGCGTTAAGCACTCAAACATTTGCGAAACTTGGAATTTGATGTAAAATTAATTACAAGATAACACACTTCTTGTGATTCAACTATGACAAAGTTGCATAAGTTAGCATTTAACGTGGCAAAGCCAACCAATTGAAATAAATGTTACATAACTTTTGTGCGGTTCACCCCACAACTTCCCTGAACTTCATAGCCTTTTCCATTATTGTGTTTCGTAGAATGTACTGGTAATATCAATATACCTCCATTACGTTCAATGTGATCAGTAATGTCAATTCATAACATTACCAACGTACATATGTAGTATTAACATACAACAATTATTTTTGACAGAAGTGACACACTTGAAAAATACTCAGAAAATGTTTAGGAACATGCATGTTTTGTGCATGCTGTGTCTGTGAAGAAACGCAATTTGTGTGCTATTGCCAATGTAGACTGTGTCCAAATTCAGTGCCCATTGGCCTCGTTCACGTGCCTTTGATTCCTTCGTGCGAGACATGCGCAGCCTATTCGTTTCCACCAAAATTTATATTGTCAAATTTTACTCTATGCGATTTTCTTTGTCGTCCGTGGCCGTACAAAGTTGTAAATGTCGGTAACTGAAATACTTCAAATCGCAGAGCATCGAAAAAATACGATGGGTTTGAGGAAGGGTAAGGGCCCCGCTACAATTGCCATGTCCCCTGTCCTCTGATATCCTCGGTCCTCTATGACGTAGCGAGCACTGACTGGCCAACGTGATCATGTGATGTAACGAGTTGTGTCCCGCTTGTCCTCAGTTGTCCCCTGTCCTCGATTGTCCACGGTGAAATCAGCGCATAATCAGTAATAGAAAACAAAAACAGTTGTAAACACAGACACAGAAGTGAATGTGGAATGTGCCGAGCGGAACTAATTGTAAATAATAAACATACACCTTGCAGTTACGGCCTGAATTATTAAATAAAAAACAGGGATTCCAAAAATGCAAAATTGAGGGAAAATTTATTTGATAATTATTCAGAGTGGCCGCTTTTCTGAAGGAAACGTCGTAGACCCACAAAAGTAACATAAATGGGTTCTGCAGCGCCTACCTTTTTAATATTGAGGAGGGTGTAATAGTAAAATAAGTAGAACGTACTAAATAAAATAGATAAAAGTACGAGCAGTTCGGCAGCTTTCTTTACGTCGGACGCCATGTTGAATAGCCATGAAGTGTGCTAATGCTACCTATCGGCTGCAGATGTGAAGACAATAGCTTAATAAGCCATTGTGTGGGATACAGTGCAATTCGCGGTGAGTGGAATATTATATGCACGTGGTTTGCGATGTCCGAACCTGACCGTGTGAAGGCTTGTGATTGTAGAATGGAGGGTGCTAGTAAGAGTGTTTCTGTGTATAATATTCGGCTATGTGGCAGGTGTTACTTGGACATTTTGGTAGATCATGGTGTTTTGTCGAGTGAGGTAAGGTGCACAACAGTTGAATTGGCAGAGGACAGTGGAATTGTACCCACCAATGAGTTAATCCATATACTTCCGGTGTGTTTTACTGTAACTTTAAAACCCTAAAATCCTAGATTAGACTAAAATCGTAGGTTAGATTAATACCCTACAATCATAGGTTAGATTAAATATGTATAATAGTGATTTGCTCATTGTGGGGTTAGGCTAAGTTAGGTTAGGTGGGTACATATTTCAAAATTGGGTGGACAAATGTTAAATTGAGGTGTCTTTGTATGTGCATTTTTAGTGATCTTCATAACCCTCCCCACTATCGTATTTGTGGTTTGTATTGGTAATACATTAATGCCTCTAATAAATTAGTGTTCTGTGTAATTAGTACAGTGGAAATATACCACTTTGTGATTTTTCTTTTATTTACAGAAAAGCCACTACTATGAATAATTACCCCGATAACCATAATATATAAACTACTATACTAATAAAAATCGCCTTTAAATCAACACGTCAAATTTACAAGAGCCAAATATTCGTGACTCTAAAACAAACAAATATACAACAACTTAGTTGTTGGAACAGCTATGGGCGTCTGCTGTGGCAGCAAATTGTGTGCGAGTCTCGTTACGTCAATGAGAACAGAGGACCGAGGATAGCGGACACGGCAATTGTGGCAGGGGCGTAAGTGCCGTACCCCCTAGGCTTACGTGTACATTCTAGGGTGTAGTCATGTTCTTTTGAAAATTTGGGCAGTGGCAAAGGTGACGTCACGACCTTAATGTACTTGTCTAGGGCAGAAAGCTAGTGAATCTGGACACAGCCGTAGCCTAGGCTCACTGAACACGAGAAGAATACTGCGTACTTCGCTTAGGCAACGAAGCTATAGGCGAGACGACGTCCGCGCCACTCGACACGGCAGGTTTCAAACTGTCGTCTTCCTTCTCCTTGTTCCCCGACGATAGTTCAGGAGAGAGAGACAGCTTCGCTACAGAGTCGCTGTCCTCGGCGAAGCTGCTGGGACTGGCATTCCTGCCGTGGTACGAGTCCGGGTGCATTCGCAGTGTGGCTCCGTGGAACTCCACCCCTGAACCGTCTTCCAACAACGTTTCTGATGTGAATTGCGTATCCTTTGACATGCCGGCACAATACTAGATCATCTAGCTCTTATCGTTACACGCTACTGTATCTCGAAGATACACACATCATCATTTCAAACATACATGGACACCAACATTGAAACATTACAACATTCGATATTCAATGCCAACTGACTGAACACCAAAGATTGCGCACTGCACTAACCATGCCCTCGGTGTACTATGGAAAACAGGAACGTGTTAAATTTACGTGATTGCTAAAATGATAGTTGGTGGACGCATAATCTATAATGAAGTCAGACCGATTTTCGTCTTATTCCCATGTACCCAACATTGACCTAACCCACACCAATACAATTGTCAAATGGCCAAAGTGATAAACGTTTTGATTTAAATCTTAGTTCTGAAAAGACAATCTCTTTTAAAACAATAACACACGTTTACTAATTTTAATATAATTTAACCGCTTTACAAAATGGTTTGAGAAAGAATGCAAACATCTCAAACCACTTGTTTATGTAAAACACACTGATCTAAACTCAAATTCTATACATTTCCTATATGATAGTCGTCTTGGCAGAAAAGCAGGCAAATGAAAAGTGTGCACTCTACTACATTCTCCCTTTACAATTTATTGGCCATATTTTCACCCAAACTTCTGCACTGTTTATACAAAAAGTGCAACAAAAATTACACTTTGTTTCATTGAACTCGACAGTTATAATATGAAAACTAACACTATGCACTCAGTTGCAGTGTAGTTTTTTTTAATTTGTCATATATTTGGTGTCATTCGGTAGGAGGACATTGGGGAGTCGGAGGCTGATGGCGAAGTAGTGACGATGAAAATGGCAACTACGGAAACAAGGCAGTAGAACTAGATTTGCAGAAGGTTTTTTTCTCCATAATCTCCCCAGGGTGCCAGTTAATCAATTTTCTTTTTTATTAGTGTGAGATGCACCTCATTGTGTACTGTAGTCTACTGTGATGTTCCCATGCCCTGGCATCTCAAGGGCCATGCGTGGTAAGCACTGATTGTGTGACACCAGCACAATATTCGTACTTTGCATACAATTTATGCCGAGATAAAAATCTTCATAAGTATAGACAACTGCATAAAAACTTTCCACATTTTTAAGGGCAATACAAAAAGCATGATAAATAGTAGGCACAGGTTTGTTAACAATATTATATGTTGTACAATGCAGTTTTTCATTACACTGTACAAGAGATGAACCTCCAGCATTTGATGTTGATATTGGAACCATTAACAAGCATAACTTCCATTATTGGGCATCATGGAAGATCTCTACACACTCCACATGTTATTGTGTGGTGCACCATTGGCAATTTCGTTGTTATTGGGCCTTATTTTTTGAAGAATAAGGGCATACAGTTACAGTGATGGGTATTCGGAACATGCAAATGTTAAACACATTTCTGAAACCACAACTCGGACAATTTGACACCTCGGATATGTCGTTACAAGATGATGATGCTACTGCTCATACAGGTCAGGTCTAATTGTCTGTTTTGATATTATTATCCCCAGCTGCATGATCTCATTAAATTGTGATATCATGTTGCCCACATGGTCGCAAGAGCTGAGTACTTGCGTCTTTTTCTTTTTCTGTACACACCACAAGGCAAACTTTACTACCAATGTACACAAACCATTCACCAACTGAAAGCTGCAATATGCCCAAAAATTACCAACATTATGCTGCAACTCACCCAGCATTTTATGGAACACTTTCTAACATAATTTAATATGTGCACCAGGAATGGCGTCCACTATTTGGATATAATTTGAAGACCTACTGTAAAGAAACACAATTATGTGTCAAACCATATTTTGTAATAAACGTTTGCCTACAATTTATATTACTTTCCATATTGCCATTTAAATGGTGGGGTGTTTTTATGCTGGATACCGTACCTACTGGAGGGATAGCTTTCAGTTGGAGATGAATAGAAGTGACATGGCTAGGATATGTCATATACAGAATGGTCCACCTAAAGTGTACGACCCCAGAATTTCCAGAATGTTGCAGATCATGAAATTCGGTTTTAATTAAATGAAATTACATATGGGGGCAATTCATTTGTTGCAAAGTGACTATTCCAAACGTATGTATGGACAGAATTAATTAAACCACATATGATTTTTCCCTGGGAAACGTACATTTATTTCAATGGCATTTGAAAGTACGTGGAAAAAATTATTCTGTGATATAGCATTTGCAATGGAAAGTAGCACAGAAATGCCAAGAAATAATGTGCAAAGATAATTAAGGTAGGTGGGCCGCTAGCATGGGGCAGAGGATCTGTACTCACAGCTGTAAGCAAGCAACATGCGCCGAGGCTCATCCTGGCAGGACCTCTTCCTTATAGCAGAGTAGCGCTTACCTTGATGGGGCAAGGGGCATGGAATGCGATATTGGACAAAGGAGAGCATCACAGCAGAGAGAAACTGGGCAGTGTTGAGTTCATGTCTAATATCAATACATTACATTTTATTCAGATACCAACATAATTGAGATGATTGGTTTCCTAGTCATCAACTGTACTGAGTAACGAGTGTACAACAAAAATAAAACAAACCAACATAAGAAGAAATGCAATCCCATCCGCATGCATAGTACAAAAGAGCGCAGTTATAGTTGAAATGCTTCTCTTTAGGTCTTTTCACAGCATGTGCTTGATGAGTTTACCATCGACAGAAATATAAATCTGTAAATGCACATGTAGCGATCGACGAGCAGCCTGAAGTGTTTCTGGTATATAGTATCTGCAAGTTGCTACAATGCATTCATGCATGTCTTCTGGCATCGTAGGAACCCTATCTTTCATTGTTCCCCAAAGGAAAAAAATCGAGAGGTGTGAGGTCAGGGGAGCAAGTTTGCCAACTTACATTACCACTATGCCTAACCACCGGTTTAGAAACATTTCATTTTACACTTGCCTCGCCACCAAAGCAAAATGTGGAGGACAATCATCATACTTAAACCAAATACCACGATGTATGTCGAGTGGTCTTCCAGAAGTGCTGGTATAGTCTCTCTGAGGAAATGAGCGTATATACCGCCAGTATTCGTCCCTTGAATGAAGTATAGCCCTATGATGCAGTCTCCCACTATTCCACACCACACATTCACTTTCCACTGTCACTGGTGCTACACATGCCAAACCCGATGCGGATTCCCCACCGCCCAGTAGTGCATATTTCGTAAATTTAGTGCTCATGGCTGGTAAAAGTCGCTTCACCGGTAAATAGCATGTTCTTCAGAAAATTGCTGTCATCCCTTACATACATCAGAACAAACCTACAAAATTGAACATGCTGCTGGAAATCACCTTCGTGTGATGTCTGATGAAGAGCCATGTGATATGTATGGGATTTCCATTGGTGCAGTATCTGTAACACACTTGTTTTACTTATTCCTACGAACCTGGAAAGTTCTCGTGTACCCATGTGGGGGTTTACATCGAAATGTGGCAACACATTGAGTTGATGCATCTCGCCCATAGCAGTCTTTTGTCGTACTCGTGTTGTGGAATTCCAATCACCTCCTGGCAAGAGACATATGCAAATTCTTTGTATCGTTTGTCATGTGATGGGCATCCGAATAGGATACTTTTACCATACATTTAAACAGCTTACTCGGCATTTCTGCCACACTGGCCGTAAATAAGACGAGCGTCCAGTTTTTAGTCATTTGGGAACTTCATTGCGTATGTACAGCCACACTGCAATACCTTTTTCCGTAATAGATTACGGGGACTGGTGTTGTGCTGCTATTAGGAAACAGTCCCACCAGGATGAGGTATGGAGTGTGTTGCTTGCTTACAGCTGCGAGTATAGGTCCACTGCCCCATGCTACCAACAAACCTAACTTAATCTTATTTGCATATGATTTATTTGTGTTTCTGTGTTACTTTCTGTTGCATATGCCATATCACTGAATTCCTCTTTGCACATACTTTCAGATGCTGTTGAAATAAATGTATGTATCCAAGGAAAAATCATACGTGGGTTAATTATTTCTGTCCATACACTGTTACGAACAGTCACTTTGCGGCAAATTATTTGCTCCCATATGTAATTTCCTTTAGAGAAAACCTTATTTCATGATCTGCAACCATTCCGGAAATATTTGGGGTTGTCCATCTTAGGTGGAACACTCTGTATAATAAGACGAAACACACAATTCCTATTAAGTTAAGATTTTTGTTTTGAACCACATGTCCTGAGTGCCCCAGTTAAAGTTTGTGCCACCACAGTCGACAGACAATCTGGACGACACCATGCCCTAGTCGACCAACTATCCAGCGAGTCTGACATGAGGTTATGACGAGGTTAGAACACATCTGCTCTCGCCATCGCCGATTACATGACTCAAGCAGCCATCTTGGTTTATCCGCCTCAAAGGATAACTCTTGTGGCCGATTAACAAGCAGCCCATCATGGTGTCCCCATCAAATTTCACCATCTTCAAATGTCCCAGCCATTATAGGAAACACCGGGGCAAGTCTCGCCACGATGGCCGGCAAGTGGCGAAGCTTCTCATTAGGGCTCAACCCCTCCATTATTTTTTAATTCAAGTAGTGACATTAACTATTGAGTGTCAGCATATGTATTTAGTGGTTGGTTCAGGCGGAAGATTGCTAATCCCATATTTTAAAAAATAATTTTGTATAAAAATTAATAACTTAACAATTCTGTTACAATATCAAAAACCTCAGAAAAATATGAAAAAAATTAAAATCTACAAAAAAAATTACCAAAAACTATATACAGTCAAATTATTTTATTAAATCTATCGCTTTATATGAAATCGATAAAATAAAATAAATAAATAAAATGGTAATTGTTCTGTATTGCATACCCAAAGGGGGAGACCACAGTAAAAATGCGAGTGTAGTATAGCGTATCTGTTCAAATGGTTTCATTCACGGGTCGGTGCCGTATCACGTATCCGACCGATTCCATTTAATGTATCCAAGTTTAGCACCGATTGTTCCGCATAGCGTATTCAAGTTTAGATTTTAGTTTTCTTCAGGAAGCACGATGGTGAATATGGGGTGCGAAATAGCATTGTTGAATGCCAGGACGTAAACATGTTTCTCGTCGAGCACGTCATCGTCAAGTCATCGATACGGTGCGAACGATGCGGGGAGGGGAAGCGAATATCATGGACAACAGGGGATTGTTTTACTGGTTTTGACGGCGAATGGAGGACGGAACGAAATGCAATATCAAAGTGTTGGCGAGGCAGGGCAGTTTCGTGGGAGATACAAACTTATCGCCAGGCAAGATCATCGAGCTTTGCTTACTGTGGTGCCTGATCAAGTACCCATGACAGCAGACAATCGTGAAGGAACTTCAGTGCTCGGGGAAGATGGTCGTCGCCAAGTCAGGTTTCTGCCTCTAAATGTGCATAGACTAGCTGCTGATGTACAGGAAACGCATCAGCGGACTGGGCAAAGTAATCGAGATCGACAAGTCGAAATTGGTCATGCCCATGAACTGCAAATGATGCATAGTTCATGGCAAGTGTGTTTTCTGAGGCGTGCAGAGGGACGACCTGACTAAAATCTTCCTGGTGCCTGTGGATAAGAGGAATGCGGCGACTCTGGTCAAAATCATTCGCGAATGGATCGCACCTGGCCCTATCATAATCTCAGACTGTTGGCGAGGTTACAGCAACTTGGACATTCACAGCTACTGCCACATGCAGGTGAATCAGAGGAGGGAATTTGGGTGCTGCGAAAAGAGCACCATGGTCAACACTCGAAATGCGCTAAAGTTGAAGAGGGGCCATGCGATGAGGATGCACATGAAAAACTTCGAGCGGTGCTGGTGCTCGGTGAGATACAGCATCCCGTGCTTTTGCCGATGGAAAAAGTCATGTATCGGTTACGTGGCAGAGTATGTCTGGAAAAAGAACCTTCGGTACGGTGAACGACTGCACTCATTACTGGTTCACACATCAGCAATGCACCATCGGAATCGATGCGGATGGGGCGGCAGCGGCAAAGGCGGTTCTGCTTTAGACATTTAAGGTTTTCCATTTGTTTAAATTTGCATTTACGAACGCAAGTAACCATGAGTGAACTGTTTGCATTTATTATAATATCATTTGTAAAATGTAAACAGGTGAGTTGCTGTTTGCATTTGTTTAAATTTCATTTTAAAGTGTAAAGGAGCAAGTGAGTCTCTTACTGTTTTTCATTTACAGGCACGAGAGAGAAATTGTTGCCCTTTGAAACAGTTTAAATATAAAGAATGAGTATAAAAGAGTACCCCAAATTTGAAGGTCTATAATATCATAACCAAACAACCTACAACATTGGTTGACCAATCAAATGAATCGTGGAACCGTGGAGTCTGTTTACCATATCTTTATAAATGTTCAATGTGACCACCACGAGCGCCCCGAACGACATCTACACGATAATCAAATTCGTTCCACACTCTCGTCAGCATGTCCGGTGTTACGGATTGGATGACGTCTGTAATTCTCGTTTTAAGGTCGTCAATGTTAGCCGACAATAGTGGACGAAACACTTGATCCTTTATGTACCCCCATAGAAAAAACTTACGAAACCAATGTACGATACTCCACCTATCGGGAGGACGACATCCGAATTTGCGACGGAATTCACATTGAACAGTCGTAACCGATTCACATTTAGCAAACTAAATAACACAGAACGCCTTCTGTTGTTCCGTCGCCATCATGATGCGGACTAACACACAACACACGCTCATAGTGTGACGACAGACGTTCCCAGTGTCATCTCTCGGCACATAAAGGAAACATCAGACTGTCCTTATCACATAGACGTGTCGAATGCGAGCTTGATACCCCCTCACCACCTCAAACCGTAACACTGGACATGCTGACCAGAGAGTGGAACGAGTTTGATTATCGCGTAGATGTCGTTCGGGCCGCTCATGGTGGTCACATTGCACATTTATGAATGTACGGTAAACAAACTTCACGGTTCCACGGTTCATTTGATTGGTCAATCAAGGTTGTAGGTTGTTTGGTTTTGATATTACAGACCTTCAAAATACTCACACTGCAGTTTTAAAGTGCAAAAGAGCAAGTTATAGTGGGTTGCTGTTTGTGTTTGTTTAAAGTTAATTTTAAAGTGTAAACAAGAGAGTGAAATATTTTAATTTCATTTTAAATTGTAAATTAGCAAGTAAAATGTTTTAATTTCATTTTAAAGTGTAAACGAGCGAGTGAGTATGCTGCTGTTATGCACTTGTTTGTGTTTGTTTAAATTTAAATTTAGAGTGTAAACGAATGAGTGAACTGTTTTAATATACAGGCGTAATTGTGGGTGAGATGCTGTTTGTGACAGTTTAAAATTAAAGTGTAAATGAGTCAGTGAGAGTGATTTGTTGTATTGTGATTGTTTTATTTAAATTTAAATTTAAATTTCGTTTGTGGCCCGGGGAGGGTGCCGAGCAGTTGTATCTGCCATGATGAGTCTGGCTGGTGACGACGGATGCACCTGCGTCTGCTGCGTCTGTGGAACTTAGATCTGCCAGTTTCGATTGTTGAGAATGTGCTGCAATGTGTCCACAGAGCACAAGCTTGTACTCCGACACCGAGTCACAACTACAGTACTGAAAGCTTTAATATTATCTTCCTTGTGTCAGTGATAACTCAGATAGGAAAGACATCAGTCAAATTTTAAGACTGTAAACTATACACTAACCTTCCAAACAGACTGAAAGTTCTAATTAATCACAGACAATTGAAGGAGAAAATTAAGGGACATACTAGACACACTGAATAATAATGATTGCCATTAATGTTTCCCATGAAAAAAAAAACTCAAATTCTATCATTATTCTAATAATGAACTCTGATAAATTTAAGTATTACGTAAAATATTTATGTGATTAATCAACTTAAATCGAACTGAACTAACTAACATGTCATATGTGATAAACTGTCTGTACTTGCTCAAAATTTAAATGGCATTCTTTGTAGAACACATTTTGTCATACTAAATAACAAGCAATGCATATGTAAATACCTACATATGCTTACTAGTGCCATCTAAACAGGCTTCTGAAGTTTTTTGCTTGTTTCTTAATATCCATCTAAAATATATTTCCCCCCCTCTGTTTTAATTTTATGAGCTCAATGATTTCGTACTCTATATGATGTCATGTTTGACTAATTTATATATACAATATTATAATACAATTTTGGACTATTCCCATGTACAGAACAGTTACTCCTAACTGAGAAACTCCTTTTACTTTTATTGCTACTGAACTTCTTTGTAAACCCCCTTTTGTTTTATGTATGTTTTGTTTCTAGATCGCCACCTAGAGTATCTCTCAAGGAGAACAGCTGTACAGTTCATAACAACATATTATGTAACCTATTTGTCAAGTAAATAAATAAAAAATTTAATACTTGCCTGAGTGCCACAGCTCATGTCCTTTGTATCGTGCCACAACAACCATTCAGCTGTGTCCTTAAGGAATATCTTCCCTCGGAAGCTCTTCAATATTTAATTATTTTTGTAGGTTATTGTTCTTGAGTGATAATGGTTGTTAGTGTTTAGTTCATTTAATCATCAATGTCACACTTTCTACCGTAGTTTTTATGTTGCAAATGGCAGGAATATTTTGACATGGAAGCATAATTGGGTTCGTGATGATGATATATTAATCTGCATGTCGAAACTGACAGAACAGGTCGTCTTGTCTTACTATCTTAGGACTCACCAACAGAGATAACTTAGGGACTGATAATCCGTTGCATATGTCGCAAGAGAAATGGTTTAACTTACAACAAATGTAAAACAATCATGTTTTGAATTGTATGTGTCTGCAAGCCGTTTTTATGCATGGAATATCGCTAGAGCTAAACAAATCGTTACTGTAATCAAACTCCACTACTAAAAAACTGAGTAAACAGTTAATCCTCTTCATTTTGCATTATATTAATTTTACTCAGTAAATGTTTGATATTAGTCTCACAGTTGAGAAATCCACTTCGCAGTTAACGAGAATGTCACTTCGGCCGCATGTGATATCAGCGCTGACACCAAACACGTTACTAGTGCTGTTGAAGGTATATGTTGAAAATCGCCATTACTGAACATACTTGTTCGGTTCCAAGTTGCAGACATACGTGTACGAGTACTGTGCCGGTCATTTGAGTAGACCATATGCTAAAGTAGCTATATCTAACTTGAAAAGTTTTGCTGTGAGAGAGAAAAAACTTCTACAATCTTTCTTACTTTAGGTAAGAACATACTTTATTGTTAATTCAATGAAAACAAATGAATTGATTTAGTGGACCAAATGTGTATACTAGCATAATAAATACAATTGCTATTGATTAAAATAAAATGCACCTAACTGGATTTGCAACTGGATAATGGATTTAGCTGATTTTGGAACTGAGTATCCACCACGTTTAATTTTTGCAAAGATGCGAAAACCGCTAAATTTCCAGCTAGATTATTGAATGAGACGGTAGTGTTGACTATTTTGTGAGATGAGAATATTTTCATTCCGTATACCTTAACAAAAAACATTTTCCTCTTTCATATTTACATCAAATTTACATGAAATTGGGTGTACGTGGCTGGGTGGTTAGTCTGCTTGCCTCCCACCTGGCGAACTGGGTTCAATCCCCACCGGTTCACTCCGGATTTTTGAAAGTGGGCATCGTGCTGGGCGATGCCGCTGCTCGGCGCGTTTTCTCGGGGATCTCCAGTTTCACGTGGCCTTCCATTCCGGCGCTGCTCCATACTCACCTTTATCACCCTCATCGGCTCTCAAGACCTCGCTGTTAAGAGCCGCCCAAATGTCTCTTTAATGTGCCTCTTCTATGTTTGTGGACATGTCTCTTCTTCCTAGACTCGTTGGAAGGTGTTTGAACAACTCATTCATGCTCATTCATCTCATTAATTTCCTGTCCCAACACACTTGTGGAAAATACATTAACCAAACCGAGAAGTAACTGTAAACATACAATAAGAATTACGCTGTTGATAGTATCACGAATATTTTACTTTCTTAGACTTTCACATTACTGAAATACTCCATAGAAACTGTAATTATATATACCGGGAAATATATTAATTTTTAAACGCATTATTAATAGAAAACAAACCCGATGGTAAAGTAAAAAGGATATAGCTTCGTTTGCTTCTTGAAATTTAACACATCGACATTTCCAATAGGATTGAATTGTTTTGCTATGGTATATATGGCAGATGATGTAACTGTCTTTGCAACTGGAAAGAGCATGAATTTAACTTCTTTTGGTACAGGACCCACCTTTCTCCCTTTATTTTATAACGTTTCTAACTACTTTTGCTCATGTTTGAAATGTTTCGTACGTAACCAAGGAGCTATGAAATCCAGGGATACGAATATTTTTTTTTTTTGTATTTTTGGATAAATGGGCTTCTCATTTGTGGTACAGGCAGCTGCAAATTATCTGGGGTCAATTCTCTTGAAAAAGGCGAGGTTGTAGATTTTCCACCAAGTGAACTTTCTTGACGGACGTAAAATAGAGAAAAACATCTGAACAATCATAAAATAAGTAATTTATTTGTAGAAACACTACTTTGACAACATAGATGAATCGGCAATATTTGGTAGTCTACTTTCCAAAGGAAAGAAACGCTTATGAGATCACTTTCCTGTGTGTGTATGTGTGTGTCTGTGCATGTGTCGCCCCTTTTCTACTCGGTACACACAAAGTACTTCGTAGGGACATCTGACTTTTATAGTTTCTGACCAAGCCGGGCGCTTACTTTCTAAATGGCAGCCATTTCTTTATTTAGGGCGATATCATATCTCGGGAACCATTCAACCGATTTAAACCAAATCTTTTATTTTGGCAGTGCATCATGTAGGCACTGAATTTAGTCATAGATATTGGAAGGTAGCACCCCATTAAACAATAAAACCTTTATGTTATATCTCCGAAATTACTTAATCAATTCTCGCCAGATTTGGCAAGTAAGTTATAATATGGCAGCCAACGTAAACGTATGAGATTTGGATTGATTAGCGATTTATTTTAAAAAATGGCAGCTATACAGATATTTGAGGTTTATTTGGTATATCTGCGTAATGTTCACCCAATTTCGACCACATTTTGTATGCCGAAAGTATGTGCTATTACAAGCATCATATATGCCGAAATATAGTCTCTTTAATTCGCCATTTTGTAAGATGGTGCCGTACGAATAAATAACGTTTTTATATCATTTCTGAAAACAATTGACTGATTCCACCGAATTTGGTGGAATCAGTCAATTTAGTTAGAATAGTTTGGACGCATATTTTCGAAACGGCGGCCAAATAGTTATTTTAGCTTAGTATGCTATATCGTCGAAACCATGTAATTAATTTTAACTTAAATTTGTATGCTGGCACTATATGCTACAACCATCAAATGTGCCCAAACATCCAAACAAAGCCAATTTCGTTCGCCAATTTGTACGATAGCATCGCATGAAAAAAATAAAATTTTTCTGTCATATCCATGGAGAAAACTAACAGATTACCTCCAAATTTGGTAAACAAGAATCACGATGGCAGACTATGTAAATCGATATGTTTTGAGTGAATTAGGCACTTATTTTCAAAATCATGGCCATATATAAATTATAATTCATTATGTTATATTTACGATACTGCAGAACAATTTTCAACTTAACTTTGTATTTTAATAGTATCAATTTGTGTAAACATGCTCTCATTTTCCCACTATTTTGTAAAATAGCCCCAAATATTAATGAACTTATTTCCACCAAATTTTCACGCAAGTTGTGCTACAGGAGAGCATGAAAACTAATATGTTTTAGGTTGGCAGACTTTCTTTAAATGGGATCAATATTAACAATCTAGATTAGAAGTTATGTCTATTAAACAATTCAACAACATTTTACCAGTGTTTTTACACTAACAATATTCATTATACCTAAGCATCAATTATGCGTACATAGATCCTCTTTTGCCAGCATTTTTTTTTTGCAAAAAAATGCCATGTGAGTAAATGGGATATTTTGCCATATTTCCGGAACAGCTTAGTTAATTTAGACAAAGTTCCCGCTGGAACCGGCGCTGGCCTCACCAAACCTCCCCTCCTGGTGGCCGATACCTATTTAAAGGTCATACTAGTTAATATAGACAAATTTCGCACACCATTTGTGCTTCAGAAGGTCAGATAAACTTACAAGATTTAAGTGGGGTCAGACTTTGATTTCCAAAATGATGGCCATATAAATATTTTGATAAGATTGTCGTTTCTATTAAACAATTAAACAAAATTCCACTAAACGTTTTATGCTGACGGTAGCTATTATCGGCATCGTGTCCAAAATCTTTTTTTAAAAATAAATTTTGTAAGATAGCACAATATAAGAAAATAAATTTTTTATATCATATCTTAGGAACCAATCAACCGATTTGCACAACTGTCTTCATGCATTTAGTGCTAAGGTAGGCCAACTTTAACTTAGGTGTTTTAAGTGACTCAAACACTTATTTTCAAAATGACAGTCCTGCGAATGTTTGAGGTTACTAAACCCTATCATTCAAAACATTAGACTGATTACAGACGAAGTTGATATTCCGAATGTGACCTCCGTGATGCAGTTAATGGCCATTAGATTATGGTACGAGGTTGTATCGGTTCGAGTGCCGGGTAAGGCACGCCTGTATCTGTTATTGTCTCTCTACAGTTGTTTATGTTTCTGGTGCCATCTCTAATAATAATGCTGCCAAAGGGACTTCTATACCTACCTATAATCAATGCTTTTAAGAACACAATTAAAAATTATTTGCACCCTTGTAGAGGAAAGAAGGCACATTAGTTATATATGTAACTTCCTGTTTTATTTCTAGTCTACTGTACGAAGGAAGGTTTATGATATCACTTTCCTGTCTGTGTGTGTGTATGAATGTGTGAGTAGGTGTGTGTGTGTGTGTGTGTGTGTCCCAACAACCTAAACATTTTTAAACACGAAAATCGAATTTCACAAAACCTGGTGCACATATTCTACTTAGTAAGTAAATCTGATGTTTATACTGTTAGACCATGCCGGGTGCTTACTTTCAAAATTTCGGTCAATTTAATATTAAGGGTGATATGTCATATCTCGGGAACCATTTAACCGATTTTAACCAAACCGGGTATGTTTAAAGTGCACCATGTTAGCATTGAATTTATATAGGAATATTATTATTGGTTTGTCATTTTGGAAGATACTCCAACAAACAAAATGATGTTTTTACATAATATCTCGAAAACTACTCAACCAATCCTTGCCGGATTTGGCAAGTAATGCTGTGGTAGGTCATGTAAACTTATGTAATTTAAATTGATTATGCACTTATTTTCAAAATGACTGCCATACAAATCACTTAAGTTTATTAGGTAAATATGCCATACCGCTCGAACAATGTTGACCAAATGTACGCTGAAAGTATCTCTAAGAAGCATAATATATGCCAACACACAGCCACTTTTCCCACCATTTTGTAAGATAGCACCACATTAATTTAAAAGTTTTACATATCTCGGAATTTTAATCAATCGATTCTCACAAGATTTTGCACAATAGCAGTGCTACTGTAGGACATATGAGGAAAGTTTTTTGGAAATATGTAATATATAAATAGTTAAAATTAGTATGTCCCCTATTAAATAATTTAACCAGTTTAAAACAAACTTTGAAAATACAAAATTGATTTAAATAGACTACATTGTTCTCGGGGTAACACATGGCAACCTAAATATTAAAATGGCTGTCGTTTTGCACAAAAGTACCCATCGTGGTTGAAAGTCCAGAGGGATGGCGATATGAAGTAGCGTACCGCGTCTGTATCGAGTTCGATAATATTAGGTTCGCTGGTTGAGAAGTTTATAGCGTGGGAACTACATACACACACATCAACACAACAAGGCACGCACACAGGAAAGTGATATCATAAACATATCCTTCGTTACGACAGTAGACTACAAAGCTGTTATTTTCTTACTCAGCAACCAGTGTGATCAGACATTGTATTGCGAATGTACGGTATCCCAAGTACCGACACTGTGCCGATACTGGTGCTTGCCACAACGCATAGCAGTACACACGATCAACTCACAACGCATAGCAATAAGGCTTTCTTCTAAATGAGCAACCAGTGTGGTCAGACATTGTATTGCGAATGCACGGTATCCCAAGTACCGACACTATGCCGATACTGGTGCTTGCCACAACGCATAACAGTACACACCATCAACTCACNAACATATCCTTCGTTACGACAGTAGACTACAAAGCTGTTATTTTCTTACTCAGCAACCAGTGTGATCAGACATTGCATTGCGAATGTACGGTATCCCAAGTACCGACACTATGCCGATACTGGTGCTTGCCACAACGCATAACAGTACACACCATCAACTCACAACACATAGCTGCATAGCAATAAGGCTTTCTTCTAAATGAGCAACCAGTGTGATCAGACATTGTATTGCGAATGTACGGTATCCCAAGTACCGACACTATGCCGATACTGGTGCTTGCCACAACGCATAACAGTACACACCATCAACTCACAACGCATAGCTGCATAGCAATAAGGCTTTCTTCTAAATGAGCAACCAGTGTGATCAGACATTGTATTGCGAATGTATGGTATCCCAAGTACCGACACTATGCCGATACTGGTGCTTGCCACAACGCATAACAGTACACACCATCAACTCACAACGCATAGCTGCATAGCAATAAGGCTTTCTTCTAAATGAGCAACCAGTGTGATCAGACATTGTATTGCGAATGTATGGTATCCCAAGTACCGACACTATGCCGATACTGGTGCTTGCCACAACGCATAACAGTACACACCATCAACTCACAACGCATAGCTGCATAGCAATAAGGCTTTCTTCTAAATGAGCAACCAGTGTGATCAGACATTGTATTGCGAATGTATGGTATCCCAAGTACCGACACTATGCCGATACTGGTGCTTGCCACAACGCATAACAGTACACACCATCAACTCACAACGCATAGCTGCATAGCAATAAGGCTTTCTTCTAAATGAGCAACCAGTGTGATCAGACATTGTATTGCGAATGTATGGTATCCCAAGTACCGACACTATGCCGATACTGGTGCTTGCCACAACGCATAACAGTACACACCATCAACTCACAACACATAGCTGCATAGCAATAAGGCTTTCTTCTAAATGAGCAACCAGTGTGATCAGACATTGTATTGCGAATGTATGGTATCCCAAGTACCGACACTATGCCGATACTGGTGCTTGCCACAACGCATAACAGTACACACCATCAACTCACAACGCATAGCTGCATAGCAATAAGGCTTTCTTCTAAATGAGCAACCAGTGTGATCAGACATTGTATTGCGAATGTACGGTATCCCAAGTACCGACACTGTGCCGATACTGGTGCTTGCCACAACGCATAACAGTGCACACGATCAACTCACAACGCATAGCTGCATAGCAATAAGGCTTTCTTACGCGTATCCCACCAAAATTCAAAACTCAGTTCTAACACTTCATGCTTGAGATTCTNCATAGCAATAAGGCTTTCTTACGCGTATCCCACCAAAATTCAAAACTCAGTTCTAACACTTCATGCTTGAGATTCTCGTTCACAACCGTACATTCCATTCAAGAAACTAAAAATTATTTGTTTCTAATCGTTGTTTTTCTTTTGTATATTCGTCTGCTTCTCTGGCGTGTGATTTGTGAAAACGAGCGCAAGGGCTCCAATAATTATTCTGTATTCATCACGACTGTTCATTAACGAGACGTTTACACACACACAACACACACACACATAGAGAGGAAAATCGTACATGCAACAAGTCGGCCAAACTTACACAAGCAAAAATGAAAATAAGTATTTCTGAAAAGTGTCATTTTTGAAAGTAGATTTCCATTTGCCTAGAAATGAAAACATCAATTTTTATTACGTCAATTGCAGCTCGGCTTTTTATAATGTGTTGCGCAACACAACAGCTACACTCGTCCAAAAATAGGATAGTGATTATTTAGAAACTTTTATTAAACTAATTTCCAAACCATTGAACGAATAGTGCCATGGGGGAGAATGATTGAATTGAGATTTTTGGACATTCGCCATTGCGATACAAATGTCTTGTAATGCAAAATTTCACTGAACACGAAAATATTCTCAAAAAAGACAAGTAACCTATGCGTTATCTGTTGTACATATAGTATATATAAGACCATATATATATATATATATTTCGTAGNTTCTCAAAAAAGACAAGTAACCTATGCGTTATCTGTTGTACATATAGTATATATAAGACCATATATATATATATATTTCGTTGCAAGTTGCTCTTCTGTTTTATTACTCTATTCCTTCTGGGAATTTTCCAGTATTGTATACACATTTATTTTCTCGTCCATAGGTAACTTGTCTTTTTAAAGTATTTTTTGTGTTCAGTCTTGTTTTTCCATGACAGACATCTGCATCGCAATGGCCAATGTCCAAAAATCTCCATCTAGTAATTTCCAGACATTGTGTAAAATCAAACAATTTTCACAGTTGATTGAAGTATGACCAAAATGTGGGTCTGGCTGACTGTTCAAGCCGTGTCCGAATTCGTTGTTTGGAAATTTAAAGTTTTGAAAATGTCGGATGTTGGAATACTAACAACACAGAGCAGCGCTCCCGGTGTTCAGATAAAGAACTGCATTATTGAATGTTTTGATGTTAATTTGTTTGTTTCTTTGGCTGCGAAAGTAAAGAAATATGAATTACAAAATCTCTCTCTTTGAAAATTAAAATATGGTTTCATTTACTTGCGTTATTAAGGAAAAACTTAAATAGAAAAATAATTTTTCAAAATTATAATAATTTACAACAATATTTTTTTGATATAGTTCTAATCACAAAGAAAATGAACAAAAAATAACAATATTACGCACTTGTAATCCATCGCTAAGCTTTCCTTCTTTGTGGTTTGTTTTAATTCGTGTAGTTTGTTTGATAAACGGCGTGAAATAAGAGCCATATCAGATGCTTTTACGGAGTAACGGTATTTGGGGATTCAGTGAGCTACTTCACCTCCGCAAACTTAAGGACTCTAAATTATCGAATATTTAGGTGCCTAATACGATCACGTGGTTAGCTTGAAGTCTAAATAGCGAGTAGAGACACGACTTGTGTGTCGACAAACTCCCAGCAAGTCAGCGCGGCACTCACGAACCACGTCTCTGCCAATCACCGACCAGTGGGGGTGAGAATTGTGGACAGGACTCCGAACTGGTGGAACATGGCGGACAGTTCTCTGCCTGGGCGGCTAGTGGTCGCTGCTGGTGTTTGTTCCAGCCTCCGTCCTAACAATCCGTCTCCGGCGGTTACTTATTTCTTCCACTCACCTCGGTACAACCTATTCCAGAGGCCTCTTCTTCTTAAGAAGATTCGGACCCAGGAGCTGCAGTGCATGACTTGTTCTTGGGAATAAACATTTATCATGTTTTAATTCACTTTAAACTGTTATGACTCCGCCGTAGATAAGCTTTAATTTGGCAACTCCCTCCATCTATGATCCGTGTTTTAATAAAAATAAAAGATAACATATGGCTGTGCGTACGGTTATGGATATTTCTATGGTAATGGTTATTTACACTGAAGAACCAAACAAACTGGTATAGGCGTGCGTATGCAAATAACAGAGCTATGGAACCAATCAGAGTAACGCGATGCGGTCGGCACCTAGATCGGTTACTGCTGCTACAATGGCAGGTTATCAAGATTTAAGTGAGTTTGAACGTGGTGTTATAGTCGGCGCACGAGAGATGGGACATAGCATCTCCGAGGTAGCGATAACATTTGAATTTTTGCGTACGACCATTTCACGAGTGTGCCGTGAATATCGGGAATCCGGTAAAACATCACATCTTCGACATCGCTGCGGCCGGAAAATGATCGTGAACGAACGGGACAAACGACGACTGACGAGAATCATTAAACGTGACAGACGTGCAACCCTTTCTCAAATTGGCGATAAATAGATAGATTATTGCGAATATCACATATCGGCAATATAGCGATTTGCTGTATATTGTTCGATGCTGTTTGACCACATCGCGGTTGCAGTAGCTCAGATGTACTTCTCCTTGGTCGATATATCGCCACGTGGCGGAGCCCTAGTTGTCGGCTGCACCTCTGCATTGTCACGTGCTCTGCGAGGTTAGTTACCTGCCACGGTAGTTGACAAGGCGGGTGTGTAGAGAGGCAAGGTGGGGGCAGAGCATGCGGGCGACATGCACCCACAAGCCGGCGGCATCAGCTCGCAGACACACGGCTACAGGTGAGTCGGCTCCTGGAGGCGCCCTGGGTCCTTCACTTCTCCGCAGTAGCAGGTACTTGACGATGGGAGTACCGCCAGACGGCCGTAGCGCGGTACGTGATACTCTGCTAGGCAGGCGACCACCGTCACACGCACAAGTCCCTGTTCACTCAAACTAAGTTTGTTTCGCGCAACCAAAACAACGTTTTGTATAGGAGCAATGACATATTTCGTTGCTGAAACCAAATTGTTTTGTTGTTCTTATTTGGTTTCCCCGAACAAAGATTTGGTTGGTACAACTAAAGATTTGTTTCGAACTGCGTAAATTAAACAGTTTCGATTTATATTAAGGAACTGGATGCCCAACCGGGACTCGAACCCAGAGTAGACGCATTGAAGCGCCACATCCCGGCGACTTCAGCTAAAGTCACTTCTGATGGAGTATACATGTTATTAAATACATACATTTCGAATACTGAGTAAATAAGTATTTCAAGTTTTGCAGCCTTACTGTCTAGTTTTCTGTTGATCTTGTTTTATTGCGATGTTTATGCCATTATTAAGCATCAATAAATGCACTAACAACCACTGTAATTATACAAACTGCCACTAAAAAAATACAAATATACCCTCGAGCTATATTTTCGAACTGAGGCAATAAAATAAAATATAGAAAAAACATACACAGTTGACACGACTAAATATTTTGTTGACAGTTAAATTTCTTTTGGCCCAACACAGAGGTGTTGTTAATTCAAGAGTGTGTTATGTTAGATGAACAAAGTGAATGCCGTTGCTTCTCAAGTTTTCTTTACTCAACAAAATATTTTGTTGGCTGTTCTCTCAGTGTAGGCTGTCCATAATTCAAACTTTTCTGAAACCGAGCTAAAGTTCTACTTCCAGGCTATTCCTCCGCCTCGTGCAAACAAAGCTTAACTAAGCCTAGAGAATTACACCAAAGGGACAACGCACCGAATTCGTGCGCACTAAGTGTAATATTATTTTTCACAAGTACTATTTCTGACCAGACATTACCAACACGACTTTTTTTTCCTTATTTAATGAAATGTTATATTTTATGGACAGAGTATAAGTAACATTTCAATTTAACTAAAAAGATTGTACTTTTATATGAACACAACAAAACGCTTGTAATACGTCACATCCGCATGACAGAACCAAAAACGTCATACTTGGTGTTCTTTTTCAAAGGTTCGATTCAAAAAGTGTGAAGAAACCTCGTATAGACGACACAATTGGTGCCATGGCAACTTACTGTCGCTATGAGATGTGAAGGCGCCTTAACAAGCGGTGGTATTTAAATAAAAACTAAACACACCGTTAACAATCTGCAGGTTTTTGGTAGCGAATATAGAAAAAACCATGATACTGTGATATTAGATAATATTTCTCGCTAACTTTGAGTGCAAATATTTGGCCGGCGTTATGCATTACTGTCGATATATCTCTTACGCTGTAAATGTCACTTTTGGTACGGCGTAAGATATCGCCCTAAAGTAACGTATCACACCGTTAGCATATTTACTTATACAGTAAGCAATCTGTTATTAAGGCTTGTCCTTTCTTCAGTTTTATATATCTATAGGCTGACAGGTATATGTACGTTCCAATTAATGTATTCGGCTTTGATATACACTGAAGAGCCAAAAACACTGGCACACGTGCCTAATATCGTGTAGGGCCCCCGCGAGTATGCAGAAGTGCCGCAAGACGACGTGGCATGGACTCGACTAATGTCTGAAGGTATGCATGAGGCATTGAACTCTGCACCGATTTGGGAAAGGGTTGCACGTCTGTCACGTTTAATGATTCTCGTCAGTCGTCGTTTGTCCCGTTCGTTCACGATCTTTTTCCAGCCGCAGCGATGTTGAATATTTGATGTTTTACCGGATTCCCGATATTTACGGTACACTCGTGAAATGGTCGTACGCGAAAATTCAAATTGTATCGCTACCTCGGAGATGCTATGTCCCATCTCTCGTGCGCCGACTATAACACCACAATCTTGATAACCTGCCATTGTAGCAGCAGTAACCGATCTAGCTGCCGACCGCATCGCGTTACTCTGATTGGTTCCATTCCTCTGTTATTTACATATGCACGCCTATACCAGTTTTTTTTTGGTTCTTCAGTGTATTTACCTTAAGAGGCAATTTTTTCTCTAGATTTTAAGAATATTTCATGGTTTCGCGACACGATGTCGATGAAAGCGTGATTAAAATATAAAATTATAAAAAAAAAAACATTGTTAAATTTTTACTATAAATATGACCATTTTAACTTAAAATGTTGATTAGTACAGAGTTGAGAAAATAGTTTGAACGCAATGCGTGGCTTCGGCGGTAGTGTTTGTTAAAGTGTCAGAAGTGGCGGACAGTTGGCTCACCTGCTGTGCAGACCGAGTGAGGCTGCGCAGTGATTGAACTTCGGACTGACATTCGGAAGGACATCAGTTCGAATCCCAGTTCGGCAATCCTGGCTTCGGATTGCCATAGCTTCCCTAGATGAGCGCGGGTGAATGCTGAGAGTGTTGCATACCACCGGCAATGACTGATACCTCCATAGTTCCTGCTCCTCTGAGCAACTTGCTCCGCCTATAACTACCTCGTTGTCGACTAGACAATTCCTACCAACCTGCGGTAAACGATTCAACTTCTATCTATTTTGACTTTAAATTTTATGTCAAAAGTTCATATAAAACAAGGGCGAACCACGTAATAATTTCATAAATTCCATGCCATTCGAAAAACTAGAACCACTGCTTTGCGATGTAATAATTTGGTTAAATTTTTTTGATGTGCACGAAAAAATATGATATACGATTACAATTCCTGTAGCTCGTCTTAGACATTCCTTGAAAAGCAATTTTCCTCCATTGTCATACTTTTCCAGGCTATAATTTCATAGCACTACGAAATGAAAATGCAACATGATAGGAATGTGAAAAATAATTTTAGTCTATTTTAGGCTCTAATAAGCTAGAAGCATTCTTGGGCATGCTGACAAAGTGTTGTCGTGCTGAGAAAGATGGCTGCATGCTCTATTGTTTCCAAGTGGCCCTGGAAATAAAAATCCAATGTATTGAAGTGTGGAGAACGTACAGGCCAACCAATAGATTCTGCACGGCATATCCATTTGTTCGGAAATATTTAGCTCGAGAAATTTCTTGCCAAAATATTCGACATTCTCCTGGTATTTTTGAAATAATACAACAGTCTACTATACACAGAGGTGACAAAAGTCATGGGATAGCAATATGCAAATATACAGATGGCAGTAGTATCACATATAAAGTGNTATACACAGAGGTGACAAAAGTCATGGGATAGCAATATGCAAATATACAGATGGCAGTAGTATCACATATAAAGTGTATAAGTGGGCAGTGCATTGGTTGGGCTTTCATTTGTAGTCAAGTGATTCATGTGAAAAGGTTTCTGACGTGATTATGGCCGCACGACGGGAATTAACAGACTTTGAACGCGGAATGGTAGTTGGAGCTAGACGCACGGAACATTCCATTTCGGAAATGGTTAGGGAATTCAACATTCCGAGATCCACAGTGTCAAGAGTGTGCCGAGAACACCTAATTTCAGGTATAACCTCCCACCATGGACAACGCAGTGGCCGACCGACTGCACTTAATGACCGAGACCAACGACGTGTGCGCAGAATAGTCAGTGTTAACAGACAAGCAACANGACCATATCGGTTGGACCCTAGAATGACTGGAAAACCGTGGCTTGATCAGATGAGTCTCGATTTCAGTTGGTAAGAGCTGATGGTAGGGTTCGAGTGTGGCGCAGACCCCAAGAATCCATGGACCCAAGTTGTCAACAAGGAACTGTGCAAGCTGGTGGTGGCTCCATAATGGTGTGGGCTGTTTTTACATGGAATGGACTGGGTCCTCTGGTCCAACTGAACCGATCATTGACTGGAAAGCGTTATGTTCAGCTACTTGGAGACCACTTGCAGCCATTCATCGACTTCATGTACCCAAACAAAGATGGAATTTTTACGGATGACAATGCGCTATGTCACCGGGCCACAACGGTTCGCGATTGGTTTGAAGAACATTCTGGACAATTCCAGCGAATGATTTGGCCACCAAGATCGCCCGACATGAATCACATCGAACATTTATGGGACATAATCGAGAAGTCAGTTCGTGCACAAACTCCTGCACCGGCACCACTTTCGCAATTATGGACGTATATAGAGGCAGCATGGCTCGATATTTCTACCGGGGACTTCCAACGACTTTAGTCCATGCCACGTTGAGTTGCTGTACTTCGCCGGGCAAAAGGAGGTCCGACACGATACTAGGAGGTATCCCATGACTTTTGTCGCCTCAGTGTACAACGACTGCAGGCGTGAATTCAGGCTGGAGGTGGTAATTTTGTACACCTCTTATAACGACGAGCAGCACAATATTATTGCAGTGTAAACAGGACCTTGACCAGGAAACACGGTCAAATAGGCCACGTGTTTTTACGAACTCTTTTAGTTATTTTAGTATATCGTGCACACCTGTGATGTGCGTGCCATATACTATAATCCATTCGTGGTTACCTCCTACTTCTGTGAGGCCCTGCTAAAGTTCTACTTCCAGGTTATTCTTCCACCTCGTGCAAACAAGACTTAACTAGGTCTAGAAAACTACACCAAAGGAAAAACGCACCATATTTGTGCGCACTTAGTTTAACAATATTTTGTATGAGAACTATTTCTTACTAGGCATTACCAACATACCTGTTTCGTCCCTGTTTTATTTAAATTAGGGTTAAATTTAATCTATAGTCATTTAACGCATCGATTATTTTAAATACCTTAAATTATTCTCAGTATTTGTTTTTTCACCTAGTGCTTTACTTCTCATGCTGACACAATTTATCAGTGTTAATTTTCGTTCTGACATTTGGGTACGTAATTATACTCGTTTCTTTCAATGATTACCCAAATGCAACTTCCTTATAGAACGGTAGGAACAGCTGCATGTCTGCTACCAAGAAGCGAGCAGCTGACGTATACTGTACAGTACGCATCAGCACAGTGTGGGGTGCGCGGTCGTGTGGTCAGGCCTCTACAGCGCCAGTTCACCGCGCATGCGCGAACTTCATCAATGCGCAGGTACGTCTGCGCACTCGGCTTCACATATAATACAGAAATTCTTCGTTTTTTTTATTATAATTTAAGTTTTAGAGATATTAATGGAAATGCTTGTCTATAGAACATTTTATAATGGGTGAGTTGTTTAATACTTTTTTTTTTAACTAATTTTCGCATTGTGTTATTTTCTACTTGCAAAACGGAAGAAACTTATTGATAAGATATGAACATGCTCTTTGCTTTTTACAATTAGCAAATGGAAATGAAACACATAAATATTCAAAACTTGTAAAATTTAATTTTTCATGACCGTACATTGTCAGTAATGACTCTGAATGCGGAATGATGACGCGAAGACAAAGAGTTTCCGCCAAAGAGGTAAATCCGCTGCTGCCGCCGGCTCGCGAGGGCTGGCTAACTTGCGAGTGTGGAGTTCGCCGTTGGATCACACGGAATGGATAATTTCAATCATTTGTATCCCGATTATTCGTTTCTAACTTATATTCGCCTTATTTCTATGTATCTCATCTCCTCCGCGCGTCATCACCTACCTTTCTAGGCTTGCTAGCACAATGCGCAATGTTTTCTTGTGTAGAGTATGAAAATGTTATCTCTTCAAAATTTAAAACATACGAAGTACATGTGATCAACTATAAATACAATAAAACAACCTTCACTCACTCTTAAAAGTAAAAAATTAATATTGTTATGTTAACTTTTCATCTGCTTAATTGTAAAAAGCAAAGAGCATGTCCGTATGTTATCAATAAGTTTCTTCCTTTTTGCAAGTAGAAACAGAGCATAGCATCAACATGTTATGCCGTGTGTTAGGTTAGAAAGAAGCGACAGCAGGAATATCTCTGCACTTACGTACATGGATGAAATCCGTGTGAATACAGTTCCTGGAGGGCGGGAGAGGGGGAATGTGTTACGAGTAATGGAGTAGTAAAGAGGCACCCAAAAAGCAATCTGCATTAGCCCGCCCGAGTGATAAATTGACCTTGGGCCACCCTTGTGACTGCGTTGAACGAACCACTGGATAGTAGTTCCCCACAGTTCACGTGAACATACGTATAGTCCAGTCAAATAGGGATTCAAACTCGGAATCAAAGTTAGAAAGCTGAAAATTTGTGCACATATTTGATTTGACATTCTAAAGGTTAGCTCAAAAGTCTCATATAATCTCGTGTCCGCGTGTCAAGATATTCAAGGTCAAAGGTCACGAAAATCAGTTTTTTTGTAAATATCTTGTGTTTTATACTTCAAATGATGTTTAACGCTATTAAAAAACTTGTAGAGCATAAAATTCTCTACAATTTTGGTCTTAGGCGATATATTATATAATTAACCGTTCTCGAGATAGAGCGCGAAGATTGGGAAGCGCCTATCCGTATATAGGATAACGTTATGTCAACTGTGGAATCCAATGCATAGTACAGTTTATAAAATTAGTTATTTACTGAAAATAGTATAATTATGGAGAAACGGAAATTATTTACTTATTTATAACTAATATTTATAAATATTATTCACAAATACGACATCCGTTTGATAATATGTAGTTAATTTGTATTAATAATCAGATATTGAAATGAAATATTTTAAATACATTGTAATTACATATTTATTTTTTATAAGTTTATCGTAAATCTATTACAATTTATTTAAGTTGAAATGTAAGGCGGATTTTGTTTTAATACTCTGATTATCAATAGCAAGCATGCAGCTTAATACTCCTCTGGTTCGTCACCGTCTTCCTCTTCTGGTCGCCCAAATTGAATTTCCAATTCGTTATCATCATCCTCGTTGTCTGTTATATTCGGCTCTAAACCTTCAAGGACCTCAGAAGATCGTACTGAGTAGTTCTTCTGGTGCTGGTGGTAATAATGTTGTTGTGGGTTCCAGGATTTCGTTTTGCAATATCCACCCACATTCCTCGGGTTCTAAATCTTTCCCTAACCAAGTTTGGATCTGGTAGAAGACACGATATATATGCTGTCGAGCTGCTGCACCGGTCTTAACAATTGAACATCTGCCCCAACTTACTATTATATAAATAGAATTGGTCGTGTTAGGGGCCCCGTTTTGGGAAATAATATAGGTAGGTATATCCAAGCATTTACACTGTTCCAAAAAGAAATACTTAATCTCTTTCCTACTTATTATTAATATAAATTAATTAAATATTATCAAACGGATGTCTTATTTATGAATAATATTTATAAATATTATTTATAACTAAGTAAATAATGTAAGTTCCTCAATAATTATAAATTTTTTGCAAATAATTTATTTTATAAACTGCACTATGCATGGGATTCCACAGTTGACATAACATTATCCTATATACGGATAGGCGCTTCCCAATCTTCGCGCTCTATCTCGAGAACGGTTAATTATATAAAATATAGCTTAAGATCAAATTTGTAGAAACCTTTATGCTCTAAAAGTTTTGTAATAGCGTTAAGCATCATTTAAAGCATAGGAAACAAGATATTTAAAAAAAAACCGATTTTCGCGACCTTTGACTTTGAATATCTTAACACGCGGACACGAGATTCTATGAGACCTTTGAGCTAACTTTTAGAGTGTCAAAACAAAGATGTATGCAAATTTTCAGCTATCTAACTTTTATTCCGAGGTTTGCTCCTTTTTTTCACCTTATTTGACTGTACCAGAACATAGTTCGTGAGTTGGTACTGCTCCCAGACGCGTGTTGTTGTAATATTACACATGTCGCTGTGCGTTATGGTAGGTAGGGCTTGGCGCCTCTTCGACAGCGAATCACTTATGACGTAGTTGGATTACGGTAGAAGCAGAGTGGTGGAGCACTGAACCTGACTGTACAATACGGAGAGTTCATTCAATGTAGTACACACGCTATCAAAATTGTCACAAAAATACAATATAGTGAGTGAGTAAAGAGATTTGGACGGGTCTTAACATCAAGGCCGATGAGGGTGAAGTGAGGTGAGTATGGAGCAGTGCCGGAATGAAGGAGCGAGGGAAACGGGAGCTCCCCGAGAAAACCCGGCATCATCCGGCAAAATTCCCACTTGCGAAAATCCGGAGTGAACCGGCCGGGTTCCCCTTGGTGGGAGGCGAGCAGTCTAACCTCTCAGCCACCGTGGCCCCCAAAATACAATACAAGTTGCATATGAAAAAAAAGCAGATATTTTCTAAAACTGAAAAATATTTGACTACAATTTACTAATTTAAAAGCTTTTAAAAATCAGTTATCAATATTTTATTTTAAACAAAATTTAAACGTAATTCCATTACGTATACTTCAGAAAAAAATCTCGCAGAAAACCTTAATTAAGAATGAATATGAATAATAATTACTCCAATTGTATATACAGTGAAATCCCGGTATTTCGCATCCCGATTATTCGTATATCCCGCTAATTCGTACAAATTTGCCGGTCCCTTGAGAAAATCCCTTTAATTCGTAAAAAAACAATGCATTCCTGTCCCCTCGGTAATACGTATTTATTTTGGTCCTCGAGCTCAATTAAAACGTCTTATAATTCTTATTTCCAACTTAAAAATCTCGTTAATTCGTAATGTTTTTAACACTAGACTGTACACCAGCTCTATATTTATGCAATTCGGGCAGGGTAAAAAAGACCGGAAGGGTACTGAGGGTCGTAGGAGGGTTTGAAGTGCAGGTAATAACGCCGAGTAGGCTCTGAGGCGATGTGTCTGTGATTCTCAGAACTAAGAGGCGCCTTGCTGTCCGGTCTACGGCTATGAGAGGGTAGGAAGGAACAGAGCGAGTGAAAAGTTAGTCAGTTCGGTCTTAGCCATGCCTCCGAAAAGAGCTAATAAGTGTCTTTCCATTAGAGAAAAAAAAGAAATCATTACCGCCGTGGCCGGTGGTGATAAACAAATTGACGTGTCCAAACGTTATAACGTTCCTCCTTCCACAATAACATCAATTCTGAAGAACAAGGACAAGATCGCCTCCCAGACATCGGACAGCAAAGTAAGCGCTTTAACACTGGTGAGTATCCACAACTAGAAGAGAATTTAAAAAAGTGGTTTGCGCAAGCACGGAATTCGAATGTACCAGTTGGAGGAAACATTTAAGAGAAAAAGTAAAAGTTTTCGCAGAAAAAAATGGGAATTAAAGTCTTTCGTGCGAGTGAAGGTTGGTTTGATAGGTTTAAAAAAAGGCACAGCATAAAATTGAAGAAGCTTAGTGGGGAAAGTGCGAGTGTATCGGCCAACGTTTGTTCTGAGTGGAAACACGAATTGGGAGAAATAATCGATTCTTACAAGCCCAACAACATTTTTAATGCCGATGAGACGGGGTTATTTTATAAGTGTCTCCCCGACCGATCAATGTGTTTTAAGGAAGAAAAGTGTCATGGCGGAAAAAAATAGTAAAGAACGTGTAACCATATTGTTGGCCGCCAACATGGATGGATCTGAGAAATTAAAACCGCTCATGATTGGCAAAGCACCCAAACCAAGATGTTTTAAAAACATAAAAACTTTTCCGATGACCTATCGTGCAAACAAAAAAGCGTGGATGACGGGCGAATGATTCAAGGAATGGATACGATCAGTGAATGCTGATATGGAGAAAAGGCAGCGAAAAATTCTGCTTTTCATGGATAATTGTACGGCCCACAACAATACCCCACCGCTCAGTTATGTTAATGTTGTGTTTTTGCCTGCCAACACACTTCTAAGCTGCAGCCTCTAGACCAGGGCATAATTAAAACGTTTAAAACCTTTTACCGCAAGGAAGTAGTGATGCAAGTCCTTGACAGCATCGAAGATGGGAAGGATCATAAAATCACCTTATTTTCAGCCATGAACATTGCTCACAAGGTGTGACACAGTGTTAGCGAAACCACAATAAAAAACTGTTTTCGTGCTTGTGGATTCACGAAGGTGGAACTTTCATCAGCAGTTACTGAACAAGACTAAGAATGCCCTGTGAATTGGAATTGTCTTCCTCAAAATGAAGAAAATTCTATAAAGTTTGAAGATTTCGTCCATTTTGACGATGGCCTAGCGGTAGCGGGGATTCTAACTATTGACAAAATTTTGGCTCCATCTCAGAACATTGATGGTGAAGATGAGGACGAAGATGATGTGCCGACAATTAAACCTAAAGTGGCTAAACAATACATCAACAACATGCGCCATTTCTTAGCGAAATCAGACATTGGCGATGAAGTATTTTCTGCTTTGAACATGCTTTACAAAGCCATCGACAATACCCGTCTGCAAGGCTTGCACCAAAAGAAAATTATAGATTTTTTAAAATATAAATTTTTAATGTGTTTTTTAATGATGTAATTATTGATTTATATATACTGTACATATGTATACATAATATGTAGCCATGCGTTTATCATTACATATTAATGCAAATTTGCATTAATCTCGTTATTATGTATTTTTTCTTTTTTTGCTCCCGATTATTGGCAATCCCGCTAATTTGAATATCTCGATAATTCATATTTAACATTCATTCCCTTGAAAATACGAATTATCGGGATTCTACTGTAANGATAATTCATATTTAACATTCATTCCCTTGAAAATACGAATTATCGGGATTCTACTGTAACAACAAATATAATTATGTTTACGTACAAATATTTTTTCAAAGTAATTAACTTCAGCCATGGAAGTTATAATTTTTTAATTGATATGAAGGTACAAAACATCAATTATTAAAAATATTAATAAACATTAACAAAAAAAAAAAATTACCTGAGAAGTGACAAGAGAACAGCAGCAACCCAACTTCTGTACCAGTAACAGAATCATCTGTTAGTTTGTTACAGTTCTGTTTGTTGCGGGAACAATCCAGATATTGTACAAGTTGTTCTCTAGGCGGGAATAGCTGTATGTAGTGGAGACTAAGGTTTCTAGGGCCTATTCATAGTTTCAGATACAGCCGTAGACAGGAAACTTGAGGCTGTTCTTCCTATAGCCCTCTTCAGCAGGGCGTCTTCCAAGTGCTGTATCTGGATGTATGCACAATGGAAATTGCCGCTACACCAATACGGCAATAAACACCACGCACACCTTTCGACAGGGGCACTGACGTCATAGTCCAAGATCCCGACTTACATCGACCTACCCTCATCTGTTACTTGAGTGAGAGGTATTGTTTATAAAACATAATACATAAACTAACAAATCGCGCATAGGTTGCCTAATCATATCCTGGCCAGGCTACCCTTAATTAAAAACAATNATAAACTAACAAATCGCGCATAGGTTGCCTAATCATATCCTGGCCAGGCTACCCTTAATTAAAAACAATTTAATTTTTTTTTAATCACTCCCCTCATTTGTTATTTCACAAAATTTCGTACCAATCGGTAGTACAAGACATAAGTAAAATTAAAAAATTAGGTTACCTATCTTTTGCTTGGCCCTACTACTAAGTTGCCATGTATAAACAGGTGAATTTTTAATTATTAATTTTCCCTCATCTGTTATTTAATTGAAATATATATCAAATTGAAGGTAATTTTATTGCGAACCAGATGGTATTAGATTTCCAAAACAAAAGTGGTTCAGACTCATGGTTGACACGCTTTAAAGTAAGCCAAATGAAAAAGAGATTTAAAAAGGTCTCCACAGAATAATCGAAGATATTAAAAATACGGTTAATCCATTCGATGATAGTATCGATATCAAGGTGTTGTTCAACATTTCGACTGATAAAGCAGTATCGGCAGATGTTACTGATTTCCTGCTTACCGTTTAGTCAGTAGGCAACCAGCAAAAATTGAATTTCATTTCTGAATGCTGTTCAGTTCACGGAAGATTTGAAAAAACCGATGCAACGAAACAAAATCTTAAATGTTGCATCACAGCGCGCCACTAAGGCTCAGATGAACAAAGACAAGAGCAAGAAAGTTCTACTTGAAATGGAACGGGGCATCGTTGGTCGACTACTTGCAATTAGTATGCCTACCGTTTCCAACACTGATAAAGTTATTTCATTTTCACGAAGCCAAAGTCAGCACGAACAAGATGAGGTGGCTCTCCTGTTTCTCAGCTTTGCCAAGACTGGAAAGAAATACTCGCCACAAAGGAAAGCTGTAGTTAAAGCTAAAATAATGACATTTCTTATGGGGCAGGAATTGGCCATCTCCACGAAAATGAAAACATTGCATATCCCAGAGGACGAATGCTGTCTACTGCAAGCCCGATGTCAAGTTCTTCCACAACTTTCAGCAACTGCACGGACACAACTACTTCTCTCCACACCTACTGTGGCGGACTTTCAGCTTCAGGACATCAACTTGTAGTCATCAAACAATACGCCACTTGGTGCAAATTCACTTCTTGAAACACTGCAGCCATTTGCCTCAGAGACACACAACGATAATCCAACCCCATTTCGTGGAAATAATAATGTGTAAAAAGTGGGATGTGCATGAAAATTGCTGTGAAAACGTAAATTTATTTTCTGTTTTTCGTTAATGTAAAGCTTATGTCCATCGTTCTGAAGAAGTAGGGCAATATTAATGTGTTTACTAAACTTGTTAAGTAGATAATGTACTACACATATTTAACATGACGTTGGCGTCCTCATCCACACCAGCGCTCACCCTGGTGAGTGGTGGAGACGTCCGCCACCAGTTGGCGCCCTCATCCACACCAGCGCTCACCCTGGTGTTTGGTGGAGACGTCCGCCACCTGTTGGCGCCCTCATCCACACCAGCATTTGCTCTGGTGTGTGGTGGAGACGTCCGCCACCAGTTGGCGCCCTCATCCACACCAGTGCTCGCCCTGGTGTGTGGTGGAGACGTCTGCCACTAGTTGGCGCCTTCATCCACACCAGCGCACGCCTTGGTGTGTGGTGGAGACGTCCGCCACTAGTTGGCGCCCTCATCCACACCAGCACTTGCTCTGGTGTGTGGTGGAGACGTCCGCCACCAGTTGGCGCCCTCAACCACACCAGCGCTCGCCTTGGTATGTGGTGGAGACGTCCTCCACCACACACCAAGGCGAGCGCAGTGTGGTTGCAAGCGCCAGTGTTTAGCATGAAGTAGTTGTGTGCGAGTGAGCGTTCAACGATCCTGTACAGAGGACTCACCACACGGTAGATAAACGCACACAAACGGAATGGCGCGACAGTTCCTTTGATATGCCGTACCAATTCTCTGATCGTCTGCGAAAACCCTTGTAAACGTGCCTTGTGTCTGATTGGCTACCGCACTCTGCGAAAGGTTCCCTATTGGCTGGGCTGCTAGCTGTCAAGTAATTTATTAGGCGCTGATTGGCGAACGGCGTTCAGACATGATGTCCGGTGACGGCATTTTGCTGGTGTGTGCGGCTGGGGTTGGCGGAATAACTGGCCGTTTCACCTCTGTATACTTACGTATGCTGTGGCCACACTTGACCGCAGCAAACAATACGTATGGGCTACTCACGGTGAAGTGAGCACTTTTGAAAGCCCTTTTATTTGGAATAATATGCCATAAATACATTTTATTTAGACGTTAACTTCCGAGTGCGGTAACATATACACACTGTGTTCATTACTTACATGGCAATATTTAATTTATAAGGTGGTTAAAGGATAAAAAAATGGCTTGAAGGAAAAAGTAATTCGAGCCTCAAAAGTGCTCACTTTACCGTGAACAGCCTATAAACGATAGTACAGAGGAATGTGAAGCAGTGGCGTGTGGTGAAGTGTTGCAGGGTAAGCTGGTACTTGATCATTGCTGTACATTCTCGGTGCACGCAGCAGGAGCCAGTAAGAACAGCGTGACCCAGGGGAGCTTCACAAGTGAGCAGCAAGCGACCGATTACACGCGTACAGCTGCCGAGCTACGTGTGGAAGTGTAAACTAGCAAGCAACAGGGTACAGCACAGATCTAGCGCCAGCTTACCTTGCAACAGGGTACAGCACAGATCTAGCGCCAGCTTACCTTGCAACAGGGTACAGCACAGATCTAGCGCCAGCTTACCTTGCAACAGGGTACAGCACAGATCTAGCGCCAGCTTACCTTGCAACAGGGTACAGCACAGATCTAGCGCCAGCTTACCTTGCAACAGGGTACAGCACAGATCTAGCGCCAGCTTACCTTGCAACAGGGTACAGCACAGATCTAGCGCCAGCTTACCTTGCAACAGGGTACAGCACAGATCTAGCGCCAGCTTACCTTGCAACAGGGTACAGCACAGATCTAGCGCCAGCTTACCTTGCAACAGGGTACAGCACAGATCTAGCGCCAGCTTACCTTGCAACAGGGTACAGCACAGATCTAGCGCCAGCTTACCTTGCAACAGGGTACAGCACAGATCTAGCGCCAGCTTACCTTGCAACAGGGTACAGCACAGATCTAGCGCCAGCTTACCTTGCAACAGGGTACAGCACAGATCTAGCGCCAGCTTACCTTGCAACAGGGTACAGCACAGATCTAGCGCCAGCTTACCTTGCAACAGGGTACAGCACAGATCTAGCGCCAGCTTACCTTGCAACAGGGTACAGCACAGATCTAGCGCCAGCTTACCTTGCAACAGGGTACAGCACAGATCTAGCGCCAGCTTACCTTGCAACAGGGTACAGCACAGATCTAGCGCCAGCTTACCTTGCAACAGGGTACAGCACAGATCTAGCGCCAGCTTACCTTGCAACAGGGTACAGCACAGATCTAGCGCCAGCTTACCTTGCAACAGGGTACAGCACAGATCTAGCGCCAGCTTACCTTGCAACAGGGTACAGCACAGATCTAGCGCCAGCTTACCTTGCAACAGGGTACAGCACAGATCTAGCGCCAGCTTACCTTGCAACAGGGTACAGCACAGATCTAGCGCCAGCTTACCTTGCAACAGGGTACAGCACAGATCTAGCGCCAGCTTACCTTGCAACAGGGTACAGCACAGATCTAGCGCCAGCTTACCTTGCAACAGGGTACAGCACAGATCTAGCGCCAGCTTACCTTGCAACAGGGTACAGCACAGATCTAGCGCCAGCTTACCTTGCAACAGGGTACAGCACAGATCTAGCGCCAGCTTACCTTGCAACAGGGTACAGCACAGATCTAGCGCCAGCTTACCTTGCAACAGGGTACAGCACAGATCTAGCGCCAGCTTACCTTGCAACAGTTCACCATACGCCACTGATGTGAAGTCCAGCTTACTGACAGATACAATATTAGGAATTGTTACCTAAGTATTGCCTGTTTATAACATACGCTGGAAATGTTTGTGTTAGTCTCAGTTTACAAGAATTAATTAAAAATAATATTATAATCTGTTCACGGTTAACTATGCACTTCTGAAACCAACCTTTGAAAAATGTCACAGCACCAACCTGCATATGTTTTAACACGCATACTGAAAGTCAAGTGGCCAGTAAGGTTGGTAACGACGTGACGGAGAGAAAGTTGCGCCATTTCTTAACATTGAATTGAAATTGCTAGGTAGACATTTGTGAATACTGGAATAATTTATGTTCCTTTATTTTTTATTAATATTGATATGTGTTACAATCAGCAAGTTTGTAGAATATTTACTTGTCTAATAATGCGACAGTTTCACTTGGCCAGTGCATGAATCAAGTGATGAGGCCCATTGCAATGTCAACTGTACTTACATGTATGTACACTGAAGAGCCAAAAAAACTGGTACACCTGCCTAATATCGTGTAGGGCCCCCGTGAGCACGCAGAAGTGCCGCAAGACGACGTGGCATGGACTCGACTAATGTCTGAAGGTATGCAGGAGGCAATTCACACCATGAATCCTGCAGGGCAGCCCACAAATCCAATCTGCCCAAATTTGAGAAATGGTTGCACGTCTGTCACGTTTAATGATTCTCGTAAGTCGTCGTTTGTCCTGTTCTTTCACGACTTTTTTCCGGCCGCAGCTATGTCAAAGATGTGATGTTTTACCGGATTTCCCATATTCACGGTTATCGCTACCTCGGATATGATATGTCCCATCTCTCGTGCGCCGACTATAACACAACGTTCAAACTCACTTAAATCTTGATGACCTGCCATTGTAGCAGCAGTAACTGAACTAGCTGCCGACCGCATTGCGTTACTCTGATTGGTTCCATACCTGTGTTATTTGCATACGCACGCCTATACCAGTTTTTTTGGCACTTCAGTGTAAGAATACACATAGTACATAGAAGTAGATGTTAATGCGGGAGGGATGCATGCAGTGCTCAGTTGACTGTGTGCAGGTTCTGTCGCGACAAAGCTGCGGTGCGGGCGGATGTCCAGTCCTGAGAACGCGAGCGGCGGCCAGACGGCTTGCACGGCCGAGGAGCACCCCGCAGTAACCCCAGGAGACCTGGCCTCCCGGGACTCCGCCCCCGCCTTGCAAGGTGACTACCTCCCTCCCCGGCACTGCCAAGCACTTTTCAAACTTCTCTCATCTGGAATAATATTCAATAAATATGTATATTTCATTTTAGTCTTAGACGTTAACTTCCGAGAGCAGTGGAATATACACACTTTGTTAATTACTTACATTGCAATATGTATTTTAAAGGTGGTTAAAGGATAAAAATTAGCTGAAACCAAAAAAAGTAACTAGGGCCTCACAAGTGCATCTCTTTACCGTGAACAGGCCTATAACTGCTCGACATATCGCACCACTTTATAAACTGACAATAGATGGGGAACATACGTCCTGAAATTGGGAGGGGGAGGGGCTGAAAAACACTTGCGTAGGATTCGATTTCCTTGCCAGTGGCCACCCCTGTTACACCACAATTCATAACCTTGCGGTAAGATGCGATTAAAATTACATTTTTGTTTACGTACAGCGAAGAAGAATTTGACAACATTAAATATGCACAAAACCAACTTTAGTTGTGGTAGCTGGCACACCTACTGGTACAGATGTTCCCAGTTAACAAATATGTACAATTCCCAAAGTAAGTTACATATTGGTACAATATTATGTTTTTTAAATGCTTTCTGTGACGTTCATTTTAATTACTTTTATCCATGTTTGTATTGCATATAAACGGATAATTGAAAGAAAAAGTACAGGACAAGTAATTAAGTTAAACATTAAAAACTTGATTAAAATATAACGTTTTATTAAAATGTAAACAGAGAAAATAAAAAAGTTCCTAGTGAAAAGGATGACTGCAATAAAGAGTAATTTCCACTGTAGAATATACATGTATTATTTTTTGTTTAGTTCTCAAGCCACGCACTCCACTTACATAATATGTCTGTTAAAGTATCTTGAAGGTAGAAGCGCGCACCACCTATCCCCACTACTCACCTCAACCTCGCTGTTCTATCCCTCTCTCATGCACGCTGCTCTAGTCTTCTCCCATGCATGCTGTTCTATCCCTCTCTCATATACGCTGTTCTATCCCTCTCCCATGCACGCTGTTCTAGTCTTCTCCCATGCATGCTGTTCTATCCCTCTCTCATATATGCTGTTCTATCCCTCTCCCATGCATGCTGCTCTATCCCTCTCTCATGCACGCTGTTGTATCCCTCTCTCATGCATGCTGTTCTAGTCTTCTCCCATGCATGCTGTTCTAGTCCTCTCTCATGCACGATGTTCTATCCCTCTCTTATACACACTGTTCTAGTCTTCTCTCATGCACGTGGACACGCCGAGTTTCACGAATACCGAGCGAAGTGGCACCGTGATCAAGTTTGCCATAAGCGCACATTTACCCGGAACAATTCCGATTTTGTACATTTTGTTCCACGTACTGTTTCTGTCTGTAACAGCACGCTCGATATTCCGAATTTTAAGATCAATTGCACATCCTAACAAAATATACGGCGATTAAAAACTTTGTTAGTGATTGTAATATCCTTTGAAGAAATGAGTTTTCTTTTCAAAGTACACTCCAGATATTCAAATAATTCAACTTCGGAAGTTTTTCGCAAACGTATTTACAATTACATAATTGAATATAATCTACAAGAAGTATTTTCACAATTATTTATATGTGTTACAGTTTGGCCATGTTTAGTACATATTGGTATGTAAGTTTAGTTTGTATTAAATGTTCACATGTTATGCATGTATAAGAATTTCATTAATTTAGGATGAGTTGAAAAAGCAATGTCGCCAACACATGTGCTGATTTTTTCTTTCCGACTATGTGGCAACGCTTGACACTATAAATGACCCAACTCGCATTCGGAGTGTAGCTGTGAGGTCCGCGTGGCTCCGAGTAACGAGGTCCTTGAGAGCGGACGAAAATATAGCGAGGTGAGTATAGAGCAGCGCCGGAATGCAAGGGTGGGAGTAACAGCACATCCCTGCAAAAACCCACCCCGGCACGACTGCCACAGCGAAACGACGAGCAAGAATGGCGACGAGCGAAGGTGATAGGGCCCAGGGCCCAGCAGGAGTGAAGTATGTGACTGCGAGCATCGGTGCAGGGAAGAGTGTGACTGGCAGGTGGGAGTACTGGACTGGATGCGTGAGTGAAAGACATTTATAATGATGGCGACAGACAGACTGAACATGTGCATATTATGATTGTGAATTAAGTGACTATAACCCATATAAACACACGGAGAAGGACTTTAATAATAATAACTGAGATTGACGCATGACGCGTCTAGAGAAAGAACAGAGCGACGACGTCACAATCTGCCAGACCGTGCGTCAAACACGCATNCTACCAGGAGGACAGGTGCCGCTAGGAGAAACCAGCAACGATACATCCTAAGTAAATACCCAGAGCAAGCAGGCACCANACACCACCTGCCTGAGGGCAGACACATACTATTACGTAACCACCCCTTAAGCAGAGCCAGTGATAACTACTGTGTGGGATTCGCGCAGAAATGGGAAGGGCCATATATCATAATCGGGCGCCAAGGTAATGTGTGCTGGGCGGAGGACGACATGGGGAAAATACGGAAGGTAGCACGGGACCAGATACGCCCTATAACCGCGCCACACGCTCAGGGCCCCAGGAGAAATGCAAGAGACGCCCCGAAAGAAATCCACCGTGTACCATTCACGCGCCGAATAGCGAGCGAGGAGGAACCGACAGAGATACTGGAGCGAGCGCGGCCACGCCCCACAGTGAGGGCCTAACCACAACAGTTTTACGCTCGGGTTGCGGGAGCGCCTGGTCATGTCAGGCAAGGCTGGGAAACCGCGCCGAGCCACGCGAACGAGAGGGCGCACAGAGAGAGAGAGCGGACAGAGAGAGAGCGAGGAGACCGGGATGATAATAGGCCGGGCATGTCCGAGAAGCGAGAAGAGACGGGAAGGCAGGAGAAAGTGACTGGTGACGCGGGAAGACAGCTAGCTATGACACGTGGGGAGAAAGTGGCGGGTGACGAGGGACAGGCGGAGAGCATAGGAAGCAACGCCGCGAGGGGAATAAGTGAGGAACGAGGAGGCGAGGTCACCTCCTCCCCCCCACGCCGGGAGCATTCACAGGGCACACTCTGCGAGACATCACCGACAGGGAGTCGAACCCAAGGGAGGATCCAGGGCGAGAGGATGTACCGGGCGACAGCGGCCAGCCCGATGACGAGCCATCAACCCCCACAGACGACACCCGAGCACCTGGCGACAAGGGGCCCCCTCGTGTTCTGCCAGGTGACAAGGATGTGNCCGCGAGGGGAATAAGTGAGGAACGAGGAGGCGAGGTCACCCCCCTCCCCCCACACCGGGAGCATTCACAGGACACACTCTGCGAGACATCACCGACAGGGAGTCGAACCCAAGGGAGGATCCAGGGCGAGAGGATGTACCGGGCGACAGCGGCCAGCCCGATGACGAGCCATCAACCCCCACAGACGACACCCGAGCACCTGGCGACGAGGGGCCCCCTCGTGTTCCGCCAGGTGACAAGGATGCGGTGCCTGGGGGAGACGAAAACCACGTCAGGAGGATCCAGCCATGGCGTAGTTGCAGAGACCGGGAGGGGCACCTTCTCTACAGAGATCGGCGCACGTACCGGCCCCGCACAGGTCCAGGGGCCGCGAAGACATCACTAGTAACAGACTCTGTGTGACGCGAGGTAGAATGCCTACCGAGTGTCACCCGCTGAGAGCAAACAGCCGAAGCAACGAGTGCGAGACAGTGCGGCAAGAATATAAATTTGTTTACCGAGTGCACAGCGAACGATGTATTTCAGTAATTTCAAAATCGTAAGTGCAAAGTGTTCAGTTAACAAAGTCATGTTTACAGTGTCATTATGTGTGCAAACACGCGCCGTAAGACCACTCAGAATTCCGTGACAAAAGATGCAGGACATCAGTCTCGTGGTGCTTGACACAGTTCAATGAATCAGTAGTACTGTTTGCCAGTGTTTATTTTTGTGTTTACCGACGTTTGTATATTGTCTAAAAGTCAATTAACGCCAAAGAGTGGCTTGTTGTTAAGGGACATTAGTTAAGTGGGTGTTAGGGTTAGAAATCAGTAAAACTGTTTACCGGTGTTTACTTGTTTTTGTTTACCAATGTGTATCAACAGTTAGTTCACTGGTTACCGAGGTAACAAACTGTTTACGAGTGGTTTTCCCACAAGGTTTGAGTATTGTTTATCGATGTTTATATATTGTTTATCACAAGTGTTTACCGCCAGGTTTGCTTGGTGTTAGTGACCGATATTTGTTAATGTAATATGGGTTAGAACTAGTGATTTCGGCCCCAGCTGAGATAAGAATTGTGTGTCTTGCCTTTGGTAAAACAGGCCTGTGTGCCGACCAGTGATAGGAGGTAAGAGTGTTTATTGTTGTTATGTAGTGTGAGAATGTAAACGCTTCTGGGGTTCCTTCGCACTTCCCCCCCCCCTTCCGATCCACTCGGCCTTAGAGGCGAGGAGAGCCATTAACTTCTGCAGGTATTTACCTAAAAGTAGGTCAGAACGAAGATAGCAGAGGGATGAGGAAGTCAGCTGTCCGCGGGCGACCTGTGAATGAGCAAGAGACCGAGGGGGAGGGAGAACGGCCGCCTAGGGCCTAAGCACGCGCTCTAGCACGTAGGCGCAGCCAGAACCATAGCAGATACAGATATTCAACTACATTAAATTTCTGGCAGATTATCCCACGTCGAATTTGCCGTACGGGATTTGACGCATGACGCGTCTAGAGAAAGAACAGAGCGACGACGTCACAATCTGCCAGACCGTGCGTCAAACACGCATACAGACGTCACCCGATAGTTTCTTCCAATGACGCACGTGCCAGGTGACAGAGAGGCGCTCGGCGGCGCGGGAGGCTTGCTTCATCTGATCGACGCACGCCGAAGTTTGACGTACATCGGGTCGTCATTGACGTAGGTAATTCCTCGACAGGACGGGAGATATAGTCCGGCAGGGAAGTGGAGACGGCAGTTGATCCGGGGGACTCCGAGGACGTGGAGGTCGTGCCGACCTCACGGGACAGGCGCCGCAGGAAGTCAAGTCAATCCGAGGGACTCGTGGGACGCCGGAGTGAATCCAGACGATACGAGGGACGACACCGCAAGACGAGAAATCGAGAAGAACCAGCACACCACAGCAGCGCAGCTAAGTAACCGCGCCTCCATATCCGACCACCTTTCCCCGACGTTTAGGAACTAAAACTCCGACCTGTAGGCCTCCAACGGGTAAGGGAAAGGGGAAGGGAGCGGAACCCAGGAGTACAGTGTACCATTCCTATATATGAGTGACGTAACGATGAAATAAATAACTGTTAACTAACCAAATCCTAAGCCGAAGTGTTCTTTTGCCGCCTCATTTCACCCCTGAGTGTGTATCAGTCATTACACAATAAGGTTGATCTAGTGCTCCATCACTCTGTAGAACACCTACAGAGTGGAGAGCAGACTGGGATACGTCAAGATATAAATTAAATATTGCACTCACTGAGCCTAATACAAGTAATAGTGAAGATAGGTAGCTTACTATTGTAAATAAAAGCTGTGTGAATAAATTAAAATCCAATTTGGTTATTTTATTTTTATTAAGAGCGCCATCCCTCACGAAATCGAATATGCCCCTTTGGCATCATGTAACCATATAAAACTGATTTTCAAACTGCTATTGTACCTTTTCTTTCATCTCGGCTTTCTTGGTTTCACATAACAGCGTATGGACTGGTGTTTTTTTAAAACTATTTTTGCTCTCAGTGCTGGATTGGTGACTTGGTTTCTCATTATTTTTAATCATTTTTGTATCGTATATCAAGAAGTTGTGTGTTAGCTTCTCGTCGGGCAAGAACGAAAATGACCCTTGTCACGCGCCTCTAGGAATAAAGACAATGTTTCAAACCTTCTCTTAGTAATTAAATTACAAATTCCAAAACAAAATATTACTTTTTGTAATTACATTTGGAATATTTACTACCAAAACCGTAATAGTCATTTATTAAATGTTTAACTAATTTTTATATTATTGTAGTTTTTATTGCGAGTTATCTTGGTCCGTCAATTGTTGATATTAAAACTCTAATAAAAGAGAGTATTGCTGGATATTTCAATGCTACAATTTCAGACTAACAACTAGCAAGAGATTCTGTAGTTAAAATGAGGCAGTTTGGTTAAAAATATTTTAGGATAACAAATATAAACATTCCAAGACTAAGTAAACTCGAGGGTGATTTTTNAGGCAGTTTGGTTAAAAATATTTTAGGATAACAAATATAAACATTCCAAGACTAAGTAAACTCGAGGGTGATTTTTTACTGTGCGCCTTAGCTGAATTATCATGGATAAATAAAGGGGGAGGGGCTAAATATAAAATGTTATTAAGTACAGTATTTTCACAGGAATGTATTGCAGTAGTAATATTTTCAGTTAGTACTGTAGCCCGTACAACTTTGGATGCGATGCGATAATTATCACTGTTCTGTTCCGCCAAGAATACTGAATGTTATGTTATTTGTCTAATAAATTTAAAATGTTTCATTTTTATTTTATTCTTTATTATATAGGAAATAAGAAATTAATTAGGTATACTTACTAGATACCGGTATTGATAATTTGAGAGAATTACACACTATACTGCATAGTCAATGACCCTTCATGTTGATATTCACTTACTGTTTCAAGTAATTTCGCCGCCATGTTGATGTTTGTTCAGTATAATTTTTCTCTTTTCCACCCAGTTGTCTAAGGTTCTTTTAACATGAAAATGACGAAATATTATAAATATACCTAACGAAGTATCACACTGGTCACAAGAAACTGAAGCAGTATGTGAAACAGGTAAAGTAATTGAACACACATCACCATCCGACGTCATCATTAGCACTACACAGGGTCCTTAGATCAAAACCTTTTAAGAATCTCTTTTCAATCCAATGTAAAAGATGACATCAAAAAATTGCAGACGAGCACGGTTCTTAGACCGTGCAGACGAGTATTTGTTCTTAATTCGAATAGTTGTTTCAGACAAGCATGTTATCTAGGAATACATAACCATTTTGTAAGATTATTTTTTTCCTAATGGCATGGCACAATGGGGGTCAACCTCCCAAACACCTTCTTCCTACACAGGCCTATGGTTTCTCAAATGGATACACATTTCAAAGCCTGGCAGGTGAGAACAGATTTCTACCTTGGACACGAATATTGGATACTGGCAACGTGAAGTAACCCAGGATCGTCGGGGAAAAATANAGAACAGATTTCTACCTTGGACACGAATATTGGATACTGGCAACGTGAAGTAACCCAGGATCGTCGGGGAAAAATGTTTTATGTTGTTTTAAGTATACAAAGGGAACTGGTCAGTTCAAGCTTATGCTTTTTGGGCTACACAATGTTCCTACTACATTTAAACAGCTACTGGAAAGAGCTATCTGCGTAAAAACTATTGGTCAAGTTTATTTAGATAAACTGGGAAATGGCTGAGATGTTAGTTAATTGTAAAACTAAGTTTTAAATGCAATGCAACTTCTTTCAANAGAACAGATTTCTACCTTGGACACGAATATTGGATACTGGCAACGTGAAGTAACCCAGGATCGTCGGGGAAAAATATTTTATGTTGTTTTAAGTATACAAAGGGAACTGGTCAGTTCAAGCTTATGCTTTTTGGGCTACACAATGTTCCTACTACATTTAAACAGCTACTGGAAAGAGCTATCTGCGTAAAAACTATTGGTCAAGTTTAATTAGATAAACTGGGAAATGGCTGAGATGTTAGTTAATTGTAAAACTAAGTTTTAAATGCAATGCAACTTCTTTCA